>CM054063.1:49167826-49320328 GCA_028641055.1 Alopecurus myosuroides | reverse complement strand
CTGTCGAGACATCGTAGTAGAATTCATAGACGGGGTGCCATAAGACTACTGATAGAGATGTGGGGAACGTGATTGTGCGAAGGACAATGACACAGGGTTTTTTACCCAGGTTCGGTATGGCGCAGTAATGCGACGTTCCTACTCCTGCAATCTCACTATTCAGGACTAAAGTCTGTAAATACAGAGTACAACGTGAGGTTCTATTAGCTTCTCGTCAAGGATCAACCTCTCGGCGAGTTAGCCTTTTGCTTCTTGTCTATCTATCATATCTCCCGTCCGGCTTTATATAATAGCCGGATTAGGGCATACAGAATAGGAAACCTAGAAGACTACGGTAACTATTAACTTGGAAAGTAAGGAATCCGCCTTCTACTTCAAGCCAGATCACGTGGGCCGCGATCCAGGTTCTTCTAGAATCCGGCTTCTGTGCATCAGCTTACTGGGCCGCCCAATGGACCGTAATCCACTACCACTTGGGCCACCCGGGTAATCCGGCACTTTAGACTTACCACCTGATATGCCCCTATTCGGTATATATCCGACAGTAGCCCCCAAGAAGGATTAAGACTCTGATTCGCCGTCTTTCGCCAAATGCATATTTTCCGAGAAATATCGGCCTGCAGTCTTGATTCTTCTTTTTTCTCCTCAAAGGATGTCATAACGCAAAACTCGGAATCCAGAAAATCAGGATTTTCTTCCACGAATCTTCGCGGAGAAGAAACTTCCTACATCAGCGCTTTAATCTTGCTGACGTAAGGGACGTTTAGGTTACAGGCGGGAAACCCAGAAACATATCTCTGACAGATTCTCGCGGGAAACGAGGCGATAGCAATAATCACCCGTCGTTTCATTTCCCGGAATTTCCGGCGAGTGACACGCGTTGATCATCCAACGGTCAAAAGAGCCGTTAGCACGCATCGTGATGGGATTCCGGCTATAAATAGCCGCCTCCGTCCTCCGAGGAAACCTTCCGCTCTCACTTCGCAGCACCATTCCCAGCGCCCAAGTTCTCACAGAGCAACTCCCGAGCGCACGAACGCCACCCGAGACCTCACCGGAGCAACCGTGCGCCGCCCATCGATGGCATCCCCAAGCTCTTTGCCAGCCCGTTCCGTCGCAAAGGACATCGACGAAATCATCGATACGATGGATCCACAACTGGATTCACCGGTGCACGCCTCCGGCGACGAGCCGGCGAACGCCACTGGCGGTGCGGCGGGCGAGGAAATCCATCCCACCGCCGCAGATCTTGCGGGGTCTTCTTCCGCGTCTTCCCCGCCGTTCGCGCCCGAGACGGAGGAAGAGACATCGTAGTAGAATTCATAGACGGGGTGCCATGAGACTACTGATAGAGATGTGGGGAACGTGATTGTGCGAAGTACAATGACACAGGGTTTTTTACCCAGGTTCGGTATGGCGCAGTAATGCGACGTTCCTACTCCTGCAATCTCACTATTCATGACTAAAGTCTGTAAATACAGAGTACAACGTGAGGTTCTATTAGCTTCTCGTCAAGGATCAACCTCTCGGCGAGTTAGCCTTTTGCTTCTTGTCTATCTATCATATCTCCCGTCCGGCTTTATATAATAGCCGGATTAGGGCATACAGAATAGGAAACCTAGAAGACTACGGTAACTATTAACTTGGAAAGTAAGGAATCCGCCTTCTACTTCAAGCCAGATCACGTGGGCCGCGATCCAGGTTCTTCTAGAATCCGGCTTCTGTGCATCAGCTTACTGGGCCGCCCAATGGACCGTAATCCACTACCACTTGGGCCACCCGGGTAATCCGGCACTTTAGACTTACCACCTGATATGCCCCTATTCGGTATATATCCGACAGTAGCCCCCAAGAAGGATTAAGACTCTGATTCGCCGTCTTTCGCCAAATGCATATTTTCCGAGAAATATCGGCCTGCAGTCTTGATTCTTCTTTTTTCTCCTCAAAGGATGTCATAACGCAAAACTCGGAATCCAGAAAATCCGGATTTTCTTCCACGAATCTTCGCGGAGAAGAAACTTCCTACATCAGCGCTTTAATCTTGCTGACGTAAGGGACGTTTAGGTTACAGGCGGGAAACCCAGAAACATATCTCTGACAGATTCTCGCGGGAAACGAGGCGATAGCAATAATCACCCGTCGTTTCATTTCCCGGAATTTCCGGCGAGTGACACGCGTTGATCATCCAACGGTCAAAAGAGCCGTTAGCACGCATCGTGATGGGATTCCGGCTATAAATAGCCGCCTCCGTCCTCCGAGGAAACCTTCCGCTCTCACTTCGCAGCACCATTCCCAGCGCCCAAGTTCTCACAGAGCAACTCCCGAGCGCACGAACGCCACCCGAGACCTCACCGGAGCAACCGTGCGCCGCCCATCGATGGCATCCCCAAGCTCTTTGCCAGCCCGTTCCGTCGCAAAGGACATCGACGAAATCATCGATACGATGGATCCACAACTGGATTCACCGGTGCACGCCTCCGGCGACGAGCCGGCGAACGCCACTGGCGGTGCGGCGGGCGAGGAAATCCATCCCACCGCCGCAGATCTTGCGGGGTCTTCTTCCGCGTCTTCCCCGCCGTTCGCGCCCGAGACGGAGGAAGAGACATCGTAGTAGAATTCATAGACGGGGTGCCATGAGACTATTGATAGAGATGTGGGGAACGTGATTGTGCGAAGGACAATGACACAGGGTTTTTTACCCAGGTTCGGTATGGCGCAGTAATGCGACGTTCCTACTCCTGCAATCTCACTATTCAGGACTAAAGTCTGTAAATACAGAGTACAACGTGAGGTTCTATTAGCTTCTCGTCAAGGATCAACCTCTCGGCGAGTTAGCCTTTTGCTTCTTGTCTATCTATCATATCTCCCGTCCGGCTTTATATAATAGCCGGATTAGGGCATACAGAATAGGAAACCTAGAAGACTACGGTAACTATTAACTTGGAAAGTAAGGAATCCGCCTTCTACTTCAAGCCAGATCACGTGGGCCGCGATCCAGGTTCTTCTAGAATCCGGCTTCTGTGCATCAGCTTACTGGGCCGCCCAATGGACCGTAATCCACTACCACTTGGGCCACCCGGGTAATCCGGCACTTTAGACTTACCACCTGATATGCCCCTATTCGGTATATATCCGACAGTAGCCCCCAAGAAGGATTAAGACTCTGATTCGCCGTCTTTCGCCAAATGCATATTTTCCGAGAAATATCGGCCTGCAGTCTTGATTCTTCTTTTTTCTCCTCAAAGGATGTCATAACGCAAAACTCGGAATCCAGAAAATCCGGATTTTCTTCCACGAATCTTCGCGGAGAAGAAACTTCCTACATCAGCGCTTTAATCTTGCTGACGTAAGGGACGTTTAGGTTACAGGCGGGAAACCCAGAAACATATCTCTGACAGATTCTCGCGGGAAACGAGGCGATAGCAATAATCACCCGTCGTTTCATTTCCCGGAATTTCCGGCGAGTGACACGCGTTGATCATCCAACGGTCAAAAGAGCCGTTAGCACGCATCGTGATGGGATTCCGGCTATAAATAGCCGCCTCCGTCCTCCGAGGAAACCTTCCGCTCTCACTTCGCAGCACCATTCCCAGCGCCCAAGTTCTCACAGAGCAACTCCCGAGCGCACGAACGCCACCCGAGACCTCACCGGAGCAACCGTGCGCCGCCCATCGATGGCATCCCCAAGCTCTTTGCCAGCCCGTTCCGTCGCAAAGGACATCGACGAAATCATCGATACGATGGATCCACAACTGGATTCACCGGTGCACGCCTCCGGCGACGAGCCGGCGAACGCCACTGGCGGTGCGGCGGGCGAGGAAATCCATCCCACCGCCGCAGATCTTGCGGGGTCTTCTTCCGCGTCTTCCCCGCCGTTCGCGCCCGAGACGGAGGAAGAGACATCGTAGTAGAATTCATAGACGGGGGTGCCATGAGACTATTGATAGAGATGTGGGGAACGTGATTGTGCGAAGTACAATGACACGGGGTTTTTTACCCAGGTTCGGTATGGCGCAGTAATGCGACGTTCCTACTCCTGCAATCTCACTATTCAGGACTAAAGCCTGTAAATACAGAGTACAACGTGAGGTTCTATTAGCTTCTCGTCAAGGATCAACCTCTCGGCGAGTTAGCCTTTAGCTTCTTGTCTATCTATCATATCTCCCGTCCGGCTTTATATAATAGCCGGATTAGGGCATACAGAATAGGAAACCTAGAAGACTACGGTAACTATTAACTTGGAAAGTAAGGAATCCGCCTTCTACTCCAAGCCAGATCACGTGGGCCGCGATCCGGGTTCTTCTAGAATCCGGCTTCTGTGCATCAGCTTACTGGGCCGCCCAATGGACCGTAATCCACTACCACTTGGGCCACCCGGGTAATCCGGCACTTTAGACTACCACCTGATATGCCCCTATTCGGTATATATCCGACAGTAGCCCCCAAGAAGGATTAAGACTCTGATTCGCCGTCTTTCGCCAAATGCATATTTTCCGAGAAATATCGGCCTGCAGTCTTGATTCTTCTTTTTTTTCTCCTCAAAGGATGTCATAACGCAAAACTCAGAATCCAGAAAATCCGGATTTTCTTCCACGAATCTTCGCGGAGAAGGAACTTCCTACATCAGCGCTTTAATCTTGCTGACGTAAGGGACGTTTGGGTTACAGGCGGGAAACCCAGAAACATATCTCTGACAGATTCTCGCGGGAAACGAGGCGATAGCAATAATCACCCGTCGTTTCATTTCCCGGAATTTCCGGCGAGTGACACGCGTTGATCATCCAACGGTCAAAAGAGCCGTTAGCACGCATCGTGACGGGATTCCGGCTATAAATAGCCGCCTCCGTCCTCCGAGGAAACCTTCCGCTCTCACTTCGCAGCACCATTTCCAGCGCCCAAGTTCTCACAGAGCAACTCCCGAGCGCACGAACGCCACCCGAGACCTCACCGGAGCAACCGCGCGCCGCCCATCGATGGCATCCCCAAGCTCCTCACCGGCCCGTTCCGTCGCAAAGGACATCGACGAAATCATCGATACGATGGATCCACAACTGGATTCACCGGTGCACGCCTCCGGCGACGAGCCGGCGAAGGCCACTGGCGGTGCGGCGGGCGAGGAAATCCATCCCACCGCCGCAGATCTTGCGGGGTCTTCTTCCGCGCCTCCTCCGCCGTTCGCGCCCGAGACGGCGGAAGAGAAAATCGCACTCGTCGGAGACGAGCTCGCGGCCGCGGAGGCCGCAGCGTCCGCCGCCGCCGGAGCAGAAGACGAGGCGGAAACTGCCGGCAACTGGAGTGCCAGCAGTATTCCGCCATCCCTCCTTCCGACAATGGAGAAGGAGGGGCTCGTGCTGAAGGGGAAATGGCGAATCCCGGAGGACGAATCCGAGCCCATGCCAAAAGACGGAGAACGCGTTCTCCTTACCTCTCATATTGCGAGAGGTATGGGTTTTCCGCCTTCCACCTTTTTCTTAGAAGTCCTCAACCATTACGGTGTTCAGCCTCATAACCTTCCCCCAAATTCCATTCTTTATCTAGCCGGCTTCCAAGCCCTTTTCGAAGGGTATTTAGGAATAGCTCCTAGACTAGATTTCTGGCAATACTGCTTCGGAGTGAAGCGTAACCCCACAGAGGGTGTTCTTCCCATCTGCGGGACCATTTCTTTCACTCTTCGGAGGTTTAGGGAAGATTGGTACCCAAAGATAAAAACGTCAGAATCCGTCAAATTTTGGACGGGTTCTTTCTTTTATCATCCTGACGTCCCGTTTCCCGGGAAAGAAAACGGGGTTCCTCCATTCGTCAACTCCGCCGCCATCCCGCAAGAGAGTTGGGCAGTTGAGGCGGTGCAAACTTTGCCGGAAGATCTGATGAAGATAAAGCGGCGTATTGCCAAACTTACCTCTTCTAAGCCTCCCCTAACCGGAACTGATACTGTTCTGTGCTGGTTCGGCCGCCGTATTCAACCTCTCGCTTTCCGCTCCCGACTCCTTTGTGAATACGAAGGGCCAGAAGACGAAATGAGAGGGACGGAAAAAGCCTTCTCCAAAAGGGACTTCAAGAAACGAGTCAACCAATTGGTCGCTACTCGCGATCAATACGAAGAAAGTTTGGAAATGTATCACGAGGAAAACCCAGTCCCTAAGGTATTTTTATTTTCCTTGATTTGGGTTTCTCTCGGATTGCTTCTTTTTCCTGACTTAATCGAGTATTTTGCCTTTTCCATAGTTCGACGAACTTAAGGAAGCTGATCTTGCATCCGACGCCGAACTCGACGAATTACACGCCAGTTTTTACGGCGGTCGGAAACGTAAGAGGCAAGTGATCCCCGAGGAAGTAATAAATCTTGACGGAATTCCCATCGCCGCATCCGGGTATTTTACTGGAGCTCTTTACTTATCATTCCCTTCCGGTTCTTCGAGATATTCATTTCTCGGATTTTTCCTTTTCAGCCTTGCTCCAGTTCCTTTGAAGTCAAAGAAATTGAAGAAACATAAAGCTGCTACTAGCAAAGGAGAGCCGTTTTCTGCTGCAGCTTCTCCCGTTCCAACTACATTTGGTAGGGAGGAGAAGACCACGAACCCGGACACACAATTCCAGCAATCCAGCCAGCCTATTGCATCTAACATGGATGCGAAGGAAAGGGCGGGACCAGAAATGGGTAGACATCCTCGAACATCTAGGGAGGATGAACCTATTCCCACTTTTGATAAGAACTTCCAGGTAAAGGAAGAACCGTTTGACGATCTCGGATATATTCGTCCGGAAGCTAAGAAGTTCTTCGCTCCTGCTCCTTTGATCCGTCCTTGGCCACAAGGCGGGCTAATTGTCCGAAATAACTTCGTATTTTCACCTCGTCAGGTCATGCAAGACGGCCTGCATCATGTTGGAATTCTCTTTTCTGAATATTTAAGGGAATTCAACGAAAACTTGTCAGGTTTGCAGCAAATGAGCCAGGTAATATCTCTAGCCCCCAAGCAATAAGTCGAATGCATGCTATCAACTTAATGCTTCTTATCACGCTTGTTCTAACTTAAGCGTCTTGCTTTCATTTCCGTGTTTCAGCAAACCGCTGATACAATAAACTTGGAAGTTTTTAACAAGCTTAACATCAAAAATAAGGAGGTTAAAACCCTCCTATCTATTCTTGATGTTAAAGAAACAGAGCTGGCGTCGTCTCAGCTACGGCTGGAGGAAACAACAGGTATATTTTACTTCTCTGAAGTCCCTTGTCCATAATTTTTTCTAAGTACTTTTCCGAGTTTTCTTAACCCAGAATATTTTTCCTTGCTTTCCAGCTGCTTTGGCGAAAGCCAAGCAAAGTTGCTGAAGATGCCGGCAATGCCGAGAATCTCCGCTGGGAGAACTTGGACCTTCATAAGGAACTTATGAAGGTTCAGAAGGATCTGGAGGCCAGCAATCTGGCTCTTGGAATTGCTCAATCCAAGGCCTCCCAACAAGCTGACAAGGACAAGGCCACTATCCAAGATTTGGAGAACGCCTTGACCCTGCGCCTGGAGGAAGGCTCCGAAATGGACAAGATCCTCGGTAAGTTATCAACTTTTACCGGATTTTCCATGTTTTGATTCCTTTCTCTGCTTTTTCACTTACCCTTCGGTTGTTTGTCTGAAAAAACAGGAGATAACCCAGATCTTACTCGGATTGAAAAGATCCGAGCTTTTGGGAAGGTATTCACCGCGATCAAGGCTGCGGGAATGTTGCTCATCAACAGATACCTTCCCGCAAAGTCTGGGGAACTCTCGGAAGTTGAAAAACTTCCGGGAGCCATCATAGAGATTGCGGATGCCAAGGAGTCCACCTTGCGCTCCGCGGCCCGGGGTGGTGCACGCATGGCCTTAGGGCTTATGCGTATGCATTACCCTAGTGCCAAATCTTGGCGCGTGGCGTCCGGTATCCCTCTTGGATATTCGGAGACCCAGCGGACCACCATCTTTGATGAAATCAAGGGTCACGCCACCAAGATCGCCTCTATGGTGAATATCTCCATCACCTATCCGGAAGAAGAGATTCCAGAAGCCCCCGAGGATGACAGCAGTGAAGAAGACTCAGATGCTTGAAGAATTCTCCCTGCCCTGGATAGTAGAAATAGGAAATAGGAGCATTACTGCACTTTACAATGTAATCTTTATTGTAATGCTTCTATTCTTTTGTATGAACAAGTGCTCCGCCTTTTGCAGTTAATTTTTATGAAATCCTTTGCAAGTTTTCCGGGTTTTATATTCCTTTATCTTCTAAGTTCTCTGGTTTATGTGCTTTAACTATCCTTAGTGTTTGAAATGGCTCAGTAGTACTTTAATCTTCATGCCAAGTTACTGGGTAAAACCAATCAGTTTAAACTCGGAAACATGGATCATACTAAAGGCATTTTTACTTACTAGCTCCAGTGACCCAGCACATAGACAATCAGATAATGCTTAGAGAATAGTAAGGAATTTTTTGAATGAAGCTCGGGCACGCAGGCACAATCCGAGTTTCCTTTAACCTTTAGTAGGCTGAAAATCATTCAGTTTTTAAACGCCGAGCACGCAGGCACAATTCGTGTTAACATTGAGTATTTTGCAAGATCATTGGGAAATAGATAAGACATAATCATGCTTTGTACTATAATAAACTTGTAAAAACATGGATGTGAGAATTCCGACAACTTTCTTTCATGATCTCAAAGATGTTTACATAGAAATTGAACTAAGTATAGAAGGGACGTAACTGCTGGATACTCCAGGGCCTCTTTGTCTCTCCTAGTTCATCATCTATCTTTCTCTTTCTTTTGCGATTCGGCTTCTCGGGATCATCTTCCGTATCTCGAATGTCTACAAGATAATATGATCCATTCTTCATGACTTTACTTATGACGAATGGTCCTTCCCATACTGGGGTCAGTTTGTGCTTTCTTTGCTGCACCAATCTTAGCACTAGGTCACCTTCTTTAAAAGAACGCTGCCTGATTTTCCGACTATGATAACGTCGTAAACCTTGCTGATAGATGGCGGATCTTTGAAGCACAAGCTCTCGTTCCTCTTCTAAGAGATCGACGGCATCCTGTTGTGCGCTTTCGGCATCTGATTCATCGAAATCCTGCACTCTTGGGCTGTCATGGATCATGTCCGTTGGGAGAATTGCTTCCGCACCATAAACTAGGAAAAACGGGGTTTGCCCAGTTGACCTATTTGGTGTTGTTCGAATACTCCAAAGCACGGAAGGTAGCTCTTATACCCATGCCCCAGCTGCTCTATGAAGAGGAGATTCGAGTCTTGGGCGTTTTCCTTGTAAGATTGAGCTATTCATTCTTTCAACCTGTCCATTGGATTGCGGGTGTGCCACAGATGCGAGATCTAGGCGAATTCCCGTTTGTTGGCAATATTTTGTCAACTCTCCAATGGAGAAATTTGTCCCGTTGTCGGTTATTATGCTGCGTGGAACGTCGTATCTCATGACTATGTCAATGATGAAATTTCTGGCAGTTACACCATCAAGTTTTTTGATGGGTTTGGCCTCCACCCACTTGGTAAATTTATCCACTGCAATGAGTAGATGTGTGAGTCCGCCTCGTGCAGTTTTGAATGGTCCCATCATATCTAGCCCCCAGACCGCAAACGGCCATGTAATGGGGATAGTTTTGAGTGCTTGGGCTGGCATATTTGTCTGCTTGGCGTAATATTGACACCCTGCACATGTGTTTACTATGTGCTCAGCGTCTGTCTTGGCTGTTAGCCAGAAAAACCCTGCACGGAATGCTTTTTTGACTATGCTTTTTGATTGAGCATGATGTCCGCAATCTCCAGCATGGATTTCTTGCAGGATTTCTCGTCCTTCTTCTAGTGAAATACATCGCAGAAAAATTCCGGTAGTACTGCGTTTATACAGGCAATTGTTAATTACCGTGTATCCTTTGCATCGATGTTGAATCTGTCTTTGCAAGACTTCGTCTGCTCTATCTGGGTACTTCTGATCAACTAAGAAGTTTAAATATGGGATTGTCCAATCCGGGTTAACGAGAATGACTTCAATTGACTCGGAAGCCAGATCATAATCAACATCTCCACCTTTTATCGATGGTTCGTACAAATGTTGGATGAATACACCTGGTGGTAAGATTTTTACCCTTTCTGATCCCATGCGGGCTAATGCATCCGCGTTCCAATTTTCCTCCCTTTTAACATGGAGCACTTCGAATCCGAAGAAACAGATGGCAAATTCGTCAACCGTTCTCCGGTATTCGGCCAGTGTAGGGCTTTTGGCGTCCCAAGTTTGGTTGAGCTGGTGTTGTACCAAATCTGATTCGCCATAGCATAAAATGCATTTGACCCCTATTTCCTTTGCAATATGCAAGCCGTGAAGCAGAGCTTCGTATTTTGCCACATTATTGCTGGCGTTGAAGTGTATTTGCAATACATAATCCATTGTATCTCCTTTAGGGGATTTTAGGACTACACCAGCTCTAGCGCCCTCTTTCAGCTTGGATCCGTCGAAGTGCATAATCCAGTACTCGGACTCCGGCATTGGTGTTTTTTCCATTGCTTCCGTCCAGTCGGCAACAAAATCTGCCAGAACCTGGGATTTTATTGCCGTCCTGGGCTGATACTTAATGTCGAATGCTGCTAGCTCGATGCCCCATTTGGCTACTCGGCCTGTCGCCTCCGCATTGTTTATTATATCCCCTAGTGGTGCTTTGCATACCACTGTTATGGAATGTCCTTGGAAATAATGGCGAAGTTTTCTAGATGCGAAAAATACGCCATATGCCAGTTTTTTGGTAGTGTGGATATCTTTGTTTGGACTCGGAGAAAACTTCACTTACATAATATACCGAATGCTGATCGGGTATGCTCTGTTCATCTTTCTTCCTTTCCACAACAATTACTGCACTAATAACCCGGTTTGTAGCCGTTAGGTACAATAGCATAGGTTCTTCGTCTTTTGGGGATGCCAAAATCGGAGCTTTCATCAAAGTTTCCTTCAACTAGGTTAGCACTGCATCTGCCTCCTCTGTCCACTCAAATTTGTCGTATTTTTTCAATAACTTATACAGTGGCAAGGCTTTATCCCCCAACCGGCTAATAAACCTCCCGACGGCTGCAGTGGAACCCGTCAATCTTTGCACATCTTTTACGCACGTAGGCTTGGAGATGTTTAAGATTGCTTTGATCTTTTCCGGGTTTACTTCTATTCCTCTATGAGAAACGATGAAACCCAGAAGTTTTCCTGAGGGAACCCCGAATACGCACTTTAATGGATTTAACTTCATTTTATAAGTGCGCAAATTTTCGAAGGTTTCTCGCAAATCCTCAAGGAGTGTTTCTTTTTTCCTTGGTAACGACAACAATGTCGTCTACGTAAACGTGGACATTTTGCCAATCTGACTATGCAAACACCGTTGCATGCAACGCTGGTAGGTTGCACCTGCGTTCTTGAGGCCAAATGGCATGGTTATGTAATAGTACGTCCCATAGGGGGTTATGAACGAAGTTTTGATTTGATCTTTCTTTTTCATGCATATTTTATGATACCCGGAATATGCATCCAAAAAGCATAAAAGCTCAGAGCCTGCAGTGGCATCTATTATTTGATCGATTCGCGGTAACGCAAACCTATCTTTTGGACACAGTTTGTTCAGGCCGGTGTAATCTATACACATCCTAAGGGTAGTAGTATCTTTCTTCGGGACCAATACTGGATTTGCTGACCATTCAGTATGTATAACTTCCCGGATAAAATCTGCTGCCAAAAGCCGGATAATCTCCTTGCCAATAGCCTTCCGTCTTCTTCCGTCAAATCGACGGAGACCTTTCTTGACGGGTTTGGATCCCGGAATCACCTTAAGTTGATGCTCAGCAAGTTCCCTGGGTACGCCTGGCATGTCCGCTGGACACCAAGCAAAAATATCCCAGTTCTCACGGAGGAACTTGATGAGCTCGATTTCCTATTTGTCGGTCATCCCGGTTCCCACTACGACAAATTTTGTCGGATCTTTGGGATCTAGGATTACCTGTCTTGTGTTCTCAGAAGCCTTGAAGCTATCTGCTGGCTTCCGGCTTTCTTTGCCTGCCGGCATTTCTGTCGGCGATACCTCTTTGGCCAGCTCTTTCAACTCTTCCTTTGCTATGACTTTCTCAGCGCAAAGGGCGTTTTCTTTTTCCAGCTCGTTTGCCAACTTAAAGTCTCCAGATATGGTAATTACTCCTCCTTTGGGCCCTGGAATCTTCAGCTTGTTATAAATATAACATGATCTTGCCATGAATTTTCCAAAAGCTGGACGTCCGAGTATCGCGTGATACACGCTTTCGAACGGCACAACCTCGAAGGATATATTTTCCTGCCGGAAGTGATCTTTGTCTCCAAATGTTACATCTAGGGAAATTTCTCCTAGGGAACGTGCTTGTCTGCCAGGAACGATGCCGTGAAAACGTATGTTGTTGTGGTTGAGCTGGGTCTCGGAAATTTTCAGATGCTTCAGTGTATCCAGGTACATTATGTTGATACTGGATCCTCCATCCATCAGCACTCTTTTTAGCCTAATGTTTTGAACAATAGGGCTTACGATTAGAGCTTGCGTGCCGGGTTCAGGGATATTCCCGGAATGATCGGACTGATCCCAGGTAATTGGTGTATTTGAGTACTTGAAGAATTTCGGGGTTGCAGGGACAACCGCGTTTATTTCTTGAAGCGTTCTTTTTGCCACCTTTGCTGAGGGAGTTGCCAGGAAAGTTAGGTTACATTCTCCATCAACTCTCGGAAACTTGGGCTCCCCTTTTCGCTGCTGTTCCTGGATTTTTTTCGTCAGTGTCCGATTCACTGTCTTCTTTCTCAGCTTCTGGCTTTTGCCTGGAAAATTTCCTCTTGGAATTCTTCCCTTTGTTTCCGGATCCTGCACTGCCTTTCATATGCTTGTTCAGCCGACATTGTGTGTTAGTGTGGGTGGGTTTCCCGAATTGCGAGTGGTGGACGCAGTTTTTCGACTTAATCCTTCCCCACTCTTCCTTTGTGTAATTGATTGGTTCCGTGTTGTGTCCTTTCCACCTATTCCCATTTTCCCTTCCAAAGGCTATGTTGACCTCTTTGGGCTTTTGTGTTGCATCTGGAGTTCCTTTTTTCTCAGGGCGAGGGTTCTTTTTGGCCTGTATCAGTGTATCGATATTGCCTCCTCTTGCCCTGATGTCGTCCTCGGCTGCAGCGTGTTCATTGGCGGTTGTAAGCATAGATCCGAGATCTTTGTGCTTTTTGGAACCAATCATGAACGGTACAAGTCCGGGTTTTAGGCCATTGACGAAAGCATGCATTGCTTGGACGTCAGTTACTCCAGAGCAACTATTCTTCATTGTTGTCCATCTTGAGATGAAATCCACGTATGGTTCGTCCTCAAATTGGGTGCAACGGTTTAGCTGGTTGATGCTATTCGGGCGTTTGTAGGTTCCCCGGAAATGCTGAGTAAATACTCGAGCCATATCATCCCAGCTGTCGACAGTTCTGGAGGGTAATCCATTGATCCAATCTATGGCTCCATCCAGTAACATTAGGGGGAGAAACTTTACAGCTTCCAAGTATGTCCCGTTATTGATCTGGACGGCTGTATAGTAGTCTGAGAGCCAGGTATCCGGGTTTGTACTACCGGTATATTTTTGGTATGTTGGACCAACTTTGGCAAAGCCAGAATGTAGGGTTATCCTTCGGATCCTATCTGTGAAGCACTTAGGTCCAAAGTATAAATCGTCTCTTTCCGCCCTATCAATGTGTGCGGAGTACCTGCCGGCTGAATGGACATAAGGGGATCTACTCCTTTCTTTTCCATTGTGGCGCGAACGCGCTTTTCTGGGATTCTCTCTGTTTCTTCCGAGATCTTGCCCCTTTGGATAAGGCGGAGTTCTACTCCTGTTTCTTTCCTTATTTCTGGGGGGTGTCCCGGATCTCTCACGCCTGTGAGGTATATCCTGTCTTCCAGCTTTTTCAACTGGGCGTCTCGGAGGCGGCATTGTTTTTCTGTCATTCCGGCGCTTTTCTTCCCGATCGCGAGGATTAAGTCCATCTCTCGGCAGATGGGATCCGGTTCTAGACGCTTCATCCTTGTTGTCGGGATTTTTCTTGTCCTTTCTCGGATCCGCTTTCTTCTCTTTTGAATTGCTTGAATCTCCAGGTTCTTCTGGTCCAGGTGCTCCAGCGGCGCATGTAGTCGTTTTACATAGGGCTGAGTCGTCGTGCAACTTCCCTGATCGCTGCTGCCCCCGCTGTTGTTGTTGCAATGCTTTTCCTAAGAAAGCATACACCCCTTGAAGTTTTTCACCATTAGAGTACATATCATTGTTGAGGATGGCGAACGCTGCTTCCGCATTTTCTGCTGCGGTTTTGTATATTGGTTCGCCTCTGGCATCTTTGCTGTTTACTTGCTTTTGCCAAGATGGGTTGTGAAACCTTTCTTTTGGCGGCAGTACTTCCGGTCTTACAATTCCAGGTAACCTTGTAGGTTTAATTCCAGATCTATTATTTCTCTCGTATTCCTCGATTTCTTCCTTCATGAGCTTGATGTCATCCTGGGTTTTTTGGAGGTGTTCCCGAGTTCTGAATAGATGTTGCTGCTGCCTCTGGAGAGCTTGTCTCCTGGCTTCTAGCACTTCAGGGGGTTCGTGCAATCCCACTGGTGTTTGCAGTAACTCCTGTTCTTCTTGTTCTGTCATTGGCGGAACAAAGATTTCTTTTGTTTTCTTCTCCGCAGGTTTTACTCCGCTTGCGTCTCCTACTTCCGGGCTTTCATTGGCTGGATCAGCCAATTTCTTCTTCTGGAGTTTGTACTGGAGCTTTTTAGCAGCTTTGTGTTTCTTCTTGGAAGAGGGAGGTTTCCTGCAGGGCTCTTCCTCTGTCAATTCTTTGACATCGGGGAATTTTGGAGAGGTTTCTCCTTCTTCTCTCT
This sequence comes from Alopecurus myosuroides, assembly GCA_028641055.1. Lineage (NCBI taxonomy): Eukaryota > Viridiplantae > Streptophyta > Magnoliopsida > Poales > Poaceae > Alopecurus > Alopecurus myosuroides. The sequence continues at coordinate 49,305,411 of CM054063.1, read as the reverse complement.
CTTCCTCTGGCAGAGGCGTTCTAGGGCTTTCCTGACTGTCGGCATCCGTGTTTTCAGCCGGTTTTGCCACCAGTACTTCATGGAATCCCTCTTGGAAGGATTTGACCTTTCTTTCGAAAGCGTCTTCGTCTTCGGTATCGAAGTGATCCGATCCGGGTTCCGACTCTAATCTCGCCTCAATGGCGGCTAGTACAGAGTCAGCTTCCGAGTGCGTCGTGATGTTGACGGATGTCGGATCTTCCACCTCTGTTGTGGGAGTGTTGTTTTCTGCCTCTTGCACGGGATTACTTTCATCCGTGTTTTCGGCGATCTCGGATTGCACCATACCGACAAAGTGTGATTCACTTGTATGTCGTCGATCTGAGCAAAACCCGGTGTCGTAGTCATCTTCGACTGGGTATAGGGCGGGTGGGATAAATCTACTTCCACCGCAAAACCCCATGGCCTCTGCAGTTAATCCGATAAAGATATTTGCAGATCCAATCGGTAAAACGCAGGCACTTACCAGGTGATTCCCGGCTGGCATGTACGATCCGTTTTTGATGAAGCGCCCGACGTCGTTGTCGAATTCCAAGCTTCCGACAGTTATGGAACTGTCGATTCCGCCGAGTATCCCAGATCGAAACTTAATGCCTGACGTAACTAGCCCCACGGTGGGCGCCAACTGTTGAGACATCGTAGTAGAATTCATAGACGGGGGTGCCATGAGACTACTGATAGAGATGTGGGGGGACGTGATTGTGCGAAGGACAATTACACAGGGTTTTTACCCAGGTTCGGTACGGCGCAGTAATGCGACGTTCCTACTCCTGCAATCTCACTATTCAAGACTAAAGCTTGTAAATACAGAGTACAACGTGAGGTTCTATTAGCTTGTCGTCAAGGATCAACCTCTCGGCGAGTTAGCCTTTTGCTTCTTGTCTATCTATCATATCTCCCGTCCGGCTTTGTCGTGGGATAATCACGGCAGACGTTACAACTTATCTTGGGGCAATTCGACTCTGGTGTTTGGGAGAGGGTTTAGCTCAAGGGAAACCATGTTATCAATCGATCTAGTAGCTCTGGCAATCGAGTCGCCGAGTCTCCGATCTAGGGTTACAATCTTAATTCTCGTATTACAGGGAAACTCGAATATCTGGTAAAGCTCGTCCGTTTCTGAGCCTAGGAGCCGGTTTATATCTTACCCGCCCCCCCGGCTTCCTATCCAAGGCATACTCGGAGTCCTACTCGGTCACCGCATACAATCCCTAGATTTCGTTATCGTAACCCACAAGCCGGGTTACGAGGCCTACACTACTCCTTGGGCCTTCTGGAAGCTACCTTTCCTTGAGTCGGGTCTTGCGCGGTTCCCTTTGGGCCGAGTTACACCTTGGTGTTAGCCTACCGGGTTATCGTCCCTCCATCAGTAGTCCCCAGAATAGCTTGCGCTTCGCGGGATCTTCCTTGAAGCGCATGCTATTCCCTGAAAACAATAAACATGCAAGTTCATAAAATGCCGGGTTAGGGTGGTTTGATAGTAGCTAGGCCTAACTCCACAGGTGGTCCATATGGTAACCCGGCTTTCTCCGAGCCTGGCATTACTTTTCCAGGTCAACACTCCGAGAAAGCACACAAGACCTGGACTGGCACTGTCCGTTAGGTAATCCGAATGTCACGGTCGCAATCTGTCTCAATCTCTTCCGGATATCACGTAACGGGCACTTAACGCTTATCCCAAAAAATCCGGTCGGGTATCTTCTTTCCCCAAAATTCTGGCTCCCGCCGCTTAGACCTAGGGCACTCCACCCGCACCTATAAATAGGTGTTTCCAGGGCAACCCTAAGCCCAACGTTCCATTTCCCCCATCTTCTCCATCTTCAACTTCTCTCTGCGCTCCCTCGTTCGAGCTCAAAGCCGTGCCGCCACGGCGTCCACGGGCGCGCAGCCGGAAGCGAGCCACCGCCGTCTGCGCTCTGCATCAACTCCCTCCGCGCCGCCGTTGACCTCCACCGCCGCGCCCTCGAGCAGCTCACCGGAAGGTCCAAGGGGTCACCGCGACTGCGCCATCTGCCGCCGCCGCGCTCTCCTCCCGATCCCGCCGGTAAGCCCTCTTCCTCCATGGATCTTGCCTTTAATCTTACTTTTGACTAGATTGGATTTAGATCCGCCCTTAGATGCTTTTCTTGATTCGTATCAATGGGATAACCCATGCTTCGCCCTTCCACAACCAATACTTAGGATAGATCCAATAATACACCTCATAACGCACCTCCATTATTTGTAGTCATACATTTCCTCGTAAATCTCTCCGCCTAGATCCAATCTGTCAAAATTTCTTCGCAAGTGATCTTGAGAGAGTCGGATAATGATCATTTTCCGGGTCTCAAGTCACTCACACTTTGCATTTTGTCTCCTGTTTTTAGATCGCTCCCATGGCACCCAAAACCGGCACGAAGACAAAGGGGAAACAGCCGGCTAAGGCAAAGCCGAGTCAGTCCATATCCGCGAATTGGGCAAGGTCCACTGTGACCAAGGCCAAACTGGACGAGCTCGCGGAGTCGGGCGTCCTCCCGGCCCAGGAAGACATCCATTGGCGCGTCCCTGGGGAGGTGACTCGGCCCACTCCGGGTATTGACGAGGTAATCTGCTTCGTTGAACACGTGATCCGGGGCTTCCGTCCCCCGGGTCATCCCTTCTTTCGTGAATTGTTGAACCATTATGGTCTCCGAGTCTTTGACATAGGTCCCAATTCTATGTTGAATATTACTCACTTCATCGTTCTGTGCGAATCATATTTATGCATCCCGCCAAACCTCGCTCTCTTCTTAGAATTATTCCAGTGCAAACTGTGCCGCGAGAGCGGCGACGGGGCCCTCCTGGTTTGCGGGGGGTTTCCATTCAAAGGAGGAAGAATTCGTTAATGCCGATTCTTAGCCTCAATTCCCATGTCAAACACTGGCAAAAAACATATTTCTATTGCCAAGACACCTCCCCAGACGGTGAAAAACCACTGCCGGGTTTCTCTGAAGATCTTCTCAATATTTCCGACACCCTCAACTTCGCTTCTGAGTCGGATAGGCAGTCCATCCAACCCCTCCTTGCCAAACTCGCTGTTCTATGGGCCCAGGGTCTCCTTGGGCTCAACTTAGTAAAAACCTGGGTAACTTTCCGGATCCAGCCCAACGCCGTCCGGCCCAAGCTCATGTGCCATTACTCTGGGCATACTACGGATTCCCTTCGTTACTCGATGAGGAATTACCCGGCCGCGGACGCGAACAAGATAATCAAGAATTTCTTGACCGAGAAGATGGAGGTGATCCGGACTATTGCTGGTCTGGACCCCTACACGCGGGACAACCCAGCTCCGGCGGTAAAATCCGGCTCTTATTCTTTATATAACTTGACGTTTTTCTGATATGACCACTAACTTTTATCACCGCATTTTTATCTCAGGAAGATAGCCCCTTCTACAAGATTGAGACTCCGCCTCCTTCCGAGAACTCAGAGGAGGACGAGGAGCCGGCTGACTCGGACGAAGGTAATATCCGAGTTTCACTTATTTCCATTTCTATTGACTTTACCTTTCCAACCTGTTTTCCTTTTCCGACAATGTGCTATGCTTTTCAGGGCTGGAGGATGAGGAGGAGACTCAGTCGGACGAAAGTGAGGCTGAGCTGGACGTCGAGGTTGGAGCCAAGAGGAAGCCCCGAAGGGTGGTATTCAAGGTTCCGTATTCCACTATCACCTCCGAACCATATTCATTCGCTAATATGTGCAAGCTTAACCAACGCTTGTCTGATTCGCCACACTTGAAGGAACCCGCTCCAGTCAAGCGCAGGGTAACCTGGAACTCCCCGGGTGATGACCCTCTCAACCCGGGTATCCCTTCGTCCCCAGCTCGCCGTGCCGGTATTCCCCAGACCCATCCTTCCGATTCTCCTCGAAAACATCCTTCTCCCAATCATCCGCTAGCCGGACAATTCCGGGTCTCACTTTCGGACTCCTTGACAGCCTCCTCCGGGTCTAGCAATGATCTTTCGGCGGATTTCTTCGTGAACACTGGGTAAACTACCTCTCTTGCTACTTGGTGCGCCAACGCTTTCCATAAGTTTCGTTCATCATATACTAACTGCTCCTTTTATTTTGCTCAGAGCCAAGGTCACCACCAGCGACCCGGACGATATGGACGTGGATAACCCGGCGCTAGAAGAGCCAGTAGATACCGTGAAGGCCGCGGCTGGCGGCGCTGAAGAAGAAGAAGACCTGCTGAAAGACCCGTCCGATCAGGAGGCCGAGTATCCCATTCCCTCTCATGGATCCGGGGGTGAGGACGTCGAGGTCCTGGGCGCAAGGATGGGTGACCCCACCCCTGAGACCCAAGCAACCCGGGTGTCCCCCCTCAAGCAGGAAAGGACCCCTCCTCCTCGTAACCAGGCCCCCAGCTCTTCCGGGATGAAGCTTGATGAACTGAGCTTTGATGAGATGCTAAGTTGTCTCTACACCTTGAAAACTGATGAAAAGGGGATTTTGGAAGCCATGGCGGAAAAGCACTAGGTAAGTGAACCAGTACTGCTTATATACTCACCTAGTCCCCAAGTTCCGAGTGAACTATGTATAGTTTACTTGGTACTTTATAATGCTATAGTTTGTCACACCCGGATTTATCTTTTGTTCCGACTTATATTCCCTTTTCTCTTTTCGCAGGCTTACGTGGCCCAATCCGAGGAGGTGTTGGCTAAAACCAACAAACTCCTCGAGATGGAGACAAAGTTGCGTGAAGCGCTGGAAGCTGATGCTGAAAAACTTGATAAAAATGTGAAAAAGTATAAGAAGAGGTCCCAACTTGCTGAGGCTGAACTGAAAAAACTGTCGGCCCAGATTGCCTATACTTATCGGACGCTGCTTGGTAATAACTTCTAGCCGATTAACTTATAACCCGGATTTCTTGTTTCCGCAAAAACTCGGAATTTCTTGCTTTAACCTCTCTGTTACTTTGCAGGGCCGGGTGAGGCAATGCCAGACGAAGATGATATCGAGAAGTTGAAGACCTTGAAGGCCGTGATCCGGCAACTCTGTGCCGGCACCAAATGGATTTTACAAGCTATCAAGTGGCCGGGCACCGGGTATGGTGATTTGAACACTTTGCTTGACGCATGTTCCACCATTCCCGAGTGGATCGACCACTGGAAGCGCTCTTCGTGCCGGGTTGGAGTAACCCGGGGACTCGCTCTGGCCAAGGCCTACTTTCCCAAGCTTGAGCCAGCAAAACTCGTTGGCGGGTTTCCCGAATTCAACAATGACGGCTCCAAGTTTTCTGGTAATAACTTCAAGGCTATCAATACTGAGGTGCGTCACTCGGCGAGCTTGATCGCCGACAGTCTGGATGTGAGCAACATCGTTCGACCTTACGATGCCAAGGACAAGCCCATTAAGTCGGATTTGCCTAAGCCTTATGACATGCTGGCACGGTGGAAGACGGAGGCTGCCAAGAGGAAGGAAGAAGCTGCGAAGAAGAAGGCTGAGGCCGATACTGCGCCTGCCACCTCCACGCCGGTTGTCCCTCCTCCAGCGCGCGCCAGTACTGCTGTTGATCCGGATGCAGGAACCGGGAACACCACCAGCGAGCGAGTCGAACACCCGACTGCCAAGGATAACGTTGAAGACTCGGTGAAGGATGCCGAGTGAAGTTTCCCTTTTCGCTGCCTCAAACACTTTATTCGGCCAATGGGCATTTAAAACAATTATTCTTTTAATAGTGCGCATGTGCACTTTTCGATACTACTCCCTCGGTTTGTAATACGTTAAAACCTTAATGGCTTTCGTGGCCCTTCTGGCCTTTTGCATGGATTTGATATTTACTAGTTTTAAACTTTTCGTTGCTGGTTTTCCGACTTTTGCTATTTTTCCTTTTGTGAGACTCGGTTTCCGGGTCTCGGGGGTTTTGACAAGTGGATTTTTTGTAAGTCCCCAAGTCCCCAAGACTCGGATGTTTGGGTTTTGAAGCTTAATAGCTAGACAATTTGTTACTTTTTTCAAATTCCCAGGTCCCCAAGGCCTGAATTTCTGAGTCTGGGGGTTTGGAGTTTTTGAAAGAACGAACTGTTTCTGCTAAGGCCCAAACCCTAGAGTTACTCACATAGGTTTGAAGTTATGCTTGATATATTGCGAGTTAACCTTGTACTCTGCATAACTTGTGGTTTTGATGACCCTTTTGATCCTCTTTGCTGTAAGCCGGCTTTCGCGTGGATAATCAATGCTGCTATAACTGTATAAAAACAGTGTCAGGCAAGTCCCCATGGGCATCATGGCTGATTGTAATTACACGCTAGCAAAGCATGCCACTTTCTTGCGAGTCACATCAAGCTTAAGCACGATAAATCAAGAGAATTTGGCTCTATTGTCCGGTTATAAGATTGTAACCGTACTTATTCTAAGTAATCGGTCCTTATAACTTAATGGCATCATGGCCGGGTCTTTGAGTTTGCAACTGTGCTATTCAAGCAATCAGCCCCCAAGACCTGTATATGTAATCTTTAGAAAACTACTGTACTTATAAATAAAGGACTAATACTTACCTGAAAACATCAAAAACAGAAAACAAAAACAGGAACAAAAAACTTAACAAAAACGCATAAGAAAGAAACAACATCGTAGTTTAACCATCTCTTTATTGATATGAGAAAGGTTAGGTCAGCAAGCCGCCTCATTAAAAACCCTCCAACCCCCTTAGGTACCCTGGATAGGAAAAGAGTGCGTCTGAAACCTGCTGCCTGTTATATCGTGTAGTTCCACTTGTAAACCTAGTCTAGTTTAGGTGTAGTAGGGACGTAGCTGAGCCACGTTCCATGGTCTTTCCCTCTCTTGCTGTCGGGGGGTTACCCCCGAGTAGGGTAAAGGCAAGTGCTAAGGGCAAGATCAGAAGAGACGTTTGGCAGAGTAGCTGGCTACCCGGTACTCGCTACCCGGTCGACTGCTATTCGGCCATACACACTGATGGCCAGAAGGAAGAATCCAGGAAGTTATTCTCCTCCGGGTAGAGGAAGTGGTCCGAGTAGAAATGGCGGTCTCCTACTCGGGCCAGAAGTCAAAGGAGCCGTTCTGACACAGGATCCCGCGTATCCTGGGTCCGTACTGGGGCACTGTTCATCTGCAGAGCGCGTGCTTATCTGCGCCAGGGTGTCAGCAGGGCGTCGCAGGTTAGGGGGCCTACCCCGTGACTGTGTCAGTGATAACAGATCAGTTTCTCGGTTCTGCGGAACGACTTTACACACGGAGACAAACTTGGAAGCCAAAGCTGTCAGCGGGAAGCTGGAAGTGTACAGTGTGCACACTATGTCGACATCTTGGCTGTATCCGGCTGGGCACCAGTATATAAGGTGCCCTGCCTCCTCCTGCGCGAGGGACGACACGACTAAGGGCTACAGTCACCTAGAGAGGAGAGTGGCTACTCGGTTGTAAGAAACACTTGTACTGTGGCTACTCGGTGAGACACGAATATAAAGAGAGAAAGGCAGGAGTAGGGTTTTACCTCCACACGAGGGCCCTGAACCTGGGTAGATCTTGTTCTTTGCGGTGCTAGCTTCATACTCACGCGGCTACTCGCTGCGTGATCCCTCCCCGAGCGCCTCCAGCGTCCATCGTCCCCACATCTTTAGCCATCCTATGGCATCTGCCGTGACACCACCACGACAGTTGGCGCCCACCATGGGGCAACCAGCGGCGCTGGCTGGAGTTTCCGTTCGGACGGGATCGATTTCTGCTACCGGAGAGCGCGTGGTCAGTGGCCTCGTCCACAGATTTGGCTCCTTCGACTTCGTCACCGACAATGCCGGCGATTTTGGCGGCAGGGCCATGCCGGAGGGCGGCTCGGTGCTCTCTTTCGGCGCGCACCTAGTCTACGTCGCCACCGTCATCGACCGCGAGTACCCCGGGGAGGTGCATGTCGCGGAAGATCCCCCTGCTGTCATCGCTGCACGCGGGAGGCCGATTGGCCGCTCTGCGGACATCGCGGAGGTGATGATGACCGGCCCTGCTGCAGATGCCGGGAAGGGCGCGACTGCTGCCGCTGCAGGCGTCATCGAGGATCTCGCTGGCCCGAGTGCTGGCGGGAAAACCCACAAGCCCTACGAGAAGGACTGCAACCTTCCTCCCTCCACTACTCTGACGATACCTGCGTCCGCCGTGCGGATGGGCATGCCGCCTCCCACCGAGCTCGAGCTCCTGACCATGCGGGCGCAGCTCGATCAGCAACGCCAGGCGCTGCTCGCCGAGCAGGCGGAGCTGGATAAGGTTAGGCTTGAGCTGAACCTGGACCAGAACAAGTACAATAGGGCTCATGGCTTTACGCCGGTAGTGAGGAGGCCTTCCAAGGCAGGGGCTACGCGCCGAAACCTAGGCACCGAGATGGCAGCAGTTGGTGAAACTGCTGGCCAAGCCACTAGCCAAAACACTGCCACCACCAGACCCAGATACAGCACCCCCGCCAAAACCCTTAGAGCTGCTGAGGCTGTAGCTGCTGAGTTGCCGCATCTCGCTGGCGACGCGCGCGTTAGGCAGCAGGAAAGGCTCAATGAGCTAGTGCTAGATGCTGCTAGGCAGAACGAGGAGTTCCGGAAAGCCAACCCGGGTGCTGGAGCTTCTCAGGTGGTGCATTCGCATGCGGCTAGATCTAACGATCAGGCCTCATCACCGCATCCCAGCCGCGAGAGGGACCGAAGTGGGCATTCCGGCAGAGACAGACAGATGCAGGTGTACGACCCGGCTGTCGCCGCGAAACAGCACGCTGTGGTGCGACAGTCCGGTCAAAAACACAACGCTGCAGGAGCAGGCTATCAAGCCCATAAAGCTCAAAGCCAGGCCCGAGATGGAGAGCGCCCAGGCCCTTCTCAGCATCCAGTTGCTCAGCCTACTCGGCAGAGGCAGCAGCCGCGTGCAGTCGCACCAGCCGCCAACCGAGTGGAGCAGCCTGCAGTCGTGCAGGTGGACAGATATGATGATGGCTACTCGGCCATGGGGTTGGCTGGCTACGACATCTTGGATCGCGTGGGTGAGCGCGTGATGGAGCCCAGTGATGCCATGCACAAGCTGGACCGGATCAGTCCGCGCAACTCGAGAGCAAGGGGCCGCCTGGCCCAGAATGCTTTGGCCCCCGCATCATGACGGAGCCATCCGTGAAGCAGTTCCAGCTCGCCAGGGGGACCAAGTGCTATGACGGCAGCACCAAGCCGGAAGATTGGCTCAATGACTATGTCACAGCTGTGCACATTGCAGGCGGCAACCGGAGATGGGCCGTGCGGTACATCCCGCAGATGCTCGAGGGACCAGCAAGAACTTGGCTCAACAACCTGCCCAAGCACAGCATCAACTGTTGGCTTGACTTCGCGGAGGCATTTGTTAGCAACTTCACCAGCACCTACCGGAGGCCGAATAGGCCGCAACAGCTATCCGCTTGCAGGCAGCGGGAAGAGGAGACAGACCGAGAGTAACTTACTCGGTGGAGTACTCTGAGGAACACTTGTGAGGGTGTAAACGAGGCCCAGGCCATCACTTGGTTTGCGCAGAGTTGCAGACATGGCAACATGTTGTGGCAGAGGCTCCAGAGGGAGATGCCGAGTACTCTCGCTGAGACCATCCGGATTGCGGATCAGTACGCACTCGGTGACCCAACTCAGCCTCTTCTCGATGCTGCTGAGCCGAGAAGAAACTACAACATCAACACCAGCAAGCGCAATGAGTTCCGCAACAAGCGCAGAGGTGACCGGATCGATACCCGGTACGATCCTGAAGAAGTGAATGATGTGGCAACCGGAGCTGGGAGTAGCCAGAGGCCAAAAACTGCTGGAGCCCAGTATGGGCAGAACCAGAATCAGGGCCAAGGCAACAAGAAACCATACAGCGCTTCCCAGCAGGGTAGCGGCAACTCGGGTCCGACACCAAACTTTGTCTTCAAGGACATGAAGGATGGCCCGTGCAGCTTCCATACTCGGCATCCCGCGAGACCCGCCAACCACACTACTCGGCAGTGCAGTTGGTGGGAAGAAATCAAGAACGAGCGCCTGCCCCCTCCTCCTCCTCTACCAGCTGCGAATGCCGCAGTACAGCCTGCCCGCGCACCTGCTGCTCGGCCTCCAGCCTTCCCGAGAAGAGAGAATGTGAACCAGGTGGCTTTAGGAGCCAACCGCCACTTCAACAACGATGGCTACCGCAACAACAACAACAACAACAACAACAACAACTACTACACCCGCAACAACAACAGAGGCAACAACAACAACAACAACCAAGGTAACAACAACAACGGCAACAATGGTGGCGCAGACCGCAATCGGTACCAGGAGCACCACGAGAGCTACATGATCTTCACCTCTAAGCCTGTTGACAAGAAGTCCCAGCACAGGCGTGCCATGGAGGTCAATGCTGTGATCCCAGCTGTTCCTCACTACATGCACTGGTGCAACCAAGAGATCACGTGGTCCAGAGCGGATCACCCTAAGGTGATGCCCAACCCGGGTAGCTACGCCTTGGTGCTGGATCCCACCTTCTTGGGTCCTAAGAAGAACGTGAGGTTCAGCAAGGTACTGATCAACAACGGCAGCAGCATCAACATCGTGTACAGAGACACGCTTGAGAAGCTTGGTATGGCCGAGAACATGCTGCTACCCAGCAAGACCACTTTCCATGGCATTGTGCCAAGAGTCTCTTGCAATCCGATTGGCCGAGTATGGATAGATGTGCTATTCGGCACCAGGGAGAACTGCCGCACAGAGAGCCTGCAGTTTGAGGTGGTTGATCACCAGAGCCCCTACCATGCCCTACTCGGCAGGCCCGCTCTGAGCAAGTTCATGGCCTCTACCCACACTGCATATCTGAAGATTAAGATCCCTGGTCCCAATGGCGTGATTACCATCTCTGGTGATTACAAGAAGTCTATGGAGTGTGCCTCTGCTGGTTCTCAGTTGGCGGAGTCCATGGTGATCGCTGCCGAGAAGAAAAAGATGTACGAGGTGGTGGCTATGGCGCAATCCGCGCAAGCTGGTGCACCTGGCATGCCGAGTTCCCAGCACGGGACGGCGTTCCAGGCATCTCAGGAGACAAAGAAGGTCCAGGCTGACCCTGAGTTTCCCGACCGAGTTGCCATCATTGGCTCCGGGTTGGTGGAGACATAGGAAAGCGAGCTCATCCACTTCCTCCGTGAGAATCCGGACGTGTTCGCCCGGTCCAATGAGGATTTACCAGGTGTCCCGAGGGAGTTGGTTGAGCACTCGCTACATGTGCGTCCTGACGCCAAACCAGTGAAGCGGGCTATGCGCCGCTTCGGAGATGAAAGAAGGAAGGCCATCGGTGACCAGATCACCAAGCTGCTGATAAGCAATTTCATCATGGAGGTGCTGCATCCGGATTGGCTAGCCAACCCGGTTATGGTTGAGAAGAAGAAAGATGACCCCAAGGCCGCTACCGCATGGCGCATGTGCGTCGACTACACCGACTTGAACAAAGCCTGCCCCAAGGATCCTTTTCCGCTACCTCGCATCGATCAGGTGATCGACTCCACTGCTGGTTGTGAACTGTTGTCTTTCATAGATGCATACTCTGGTTTTCACCAGATAGCTCTCAATCATGCTGATCAAATAAAGACTGCTTTCATTACCCCGTACGGGGCTTATTGCTATCGTGTCATGTGTTTCGGGTTGCGGAATGCGGGTGCCACTTATCAGAGATGCATGCAGAAATGCCTGCATGATCAACTCGGCAAAAATGTGCAGGTGTACGTAGATGACATTGTCATCAAAACGAATAAAACACATACTCTGCTTAGCGACCTTGAGGAAACTTTCGCTAACTTGCGCAAGTATAAGATGAAGCTGAACCCGAGTAAATGCACCTTTGGCGTCCCGGCTGGCAAGCTACTCGGCTTCTTGGTATCCAGTTGGGGCATTGAGGCCAATCCTTCACAGATAAAAGCTATTGAGAGCATGTCTTTGCCGAGATCCCTGAAGGATGTGCAAAAATTCACTGGTTGCTTGGCATCTCTGAGCCGTTTCTTAGGTAGAATGGGCGAGAAGGCCCTGCCTTTGTATCAATTGATGAAGAAAAGCGACAAGTTTGTCTGGACACCGCAAGCGGATGTGGCATTCAAAGAGCTAAAGGCAATGCTGGGTAGCGCTCCAATCTTGGCTAGTCCGCTACCCAAGGAGCCAATGCTGCTATATATTGCCGCTACCAAGCGGGTAGTCAGCGTGGTGATTGTGGTGGAGCGAGAAGAGGAAGGCAAAAGTGTGCAGCGGTCGGTGTACTATCTCAGTGAAGTATTATCCAGCTCCAAGCAGAACTACCCGCATTACCAGAAGATGACCTACGGCGTGTATCTGGGCGCCAAGAAGCTGAAGCACTACTTCCAAGAACACCCCATCACAGTGGTGAGCTCAGCTCCCATCTCGGATATCATGGGCAACAAGGAAGCGAGTGGCAGAGTAGCCAAGTGGGCAATCGAGCTGGCCGCGTACGCTCCCGCGTATGCGAGAAGAGAAGCCATCAAGTCTCAGATCCTGGCAGAATTTCTGGTGGATTGGGCTGAGGTGCAGTATGAGCCTCCTACTCCAGTATCCAATTACTGGAAGATGCACTTTGATGGCTCCAAGATGAAGGAAGGCCTTGGTGCTGGCGTGGTGCTTACGTCACCCAAGCGAGATCAACTCAAGTATGTGCTGCAAATCCACTTCAAGGCATCCAACAATGTTGCAGAATACGAGGCCGTGGTACACGGTTTGAAGGTAGCAAAGGAAGTTGGTGTGCAGCACATCATATGCTATGGCGACTCGGATCTGGTTGTGCAGCAAGTCTCTGGCACTTGGGATGCTCTGGATGCCAACATGGCGTCATACCGCTTCCTGGTCCAAACCATGACAGGATTCTTTGAAGGTTGCGAGTTCCAACACATACATCGAGCAGAGAATGAAGCAGCTGATGAGCTGTCCAAGTTGGGGTCTTCTCGGCAGTACATCCCGGCTGGGATCGCCTTGGAGCATTTGAGAAAGCCATCCCCCAACTCGGAGTCCATTTTCGTTCCTCCTCTGCCTAATGAAGAAGCAGTTCCAATGGAGATTGACTGGGAAGGTGCAAAAGAGGACCCGGGGACTGGCGCCTGCAACCCGGGGACTGCCCCTCCCTACTCGGGGACTGCTCCTCCTCACTCGGGGACTGCTCCTCCTGACTCAGGGACTGCCCCTCTCATCTCGGGGACTGTCGCATTCCTTGAAGAAGTCCTTGCAAATCGTTCGGGGCTGCAAAGTGTCAACCCCAATCCAGAAAAAGACGCAGCAGTGGCTGTCCCAATGGAAGTGGACGAACCAGCATTTCCTGCACGGGAGACGCCGAGTTGGGCCATGCCCATATTATCCTTTCTAAAGGACGGCACCCTACCAGATGATGAGGTTACCGCAAGGCAGATTCAGAGAAGATCCAATGGTTACACCATCTTCAGAGAAGTGCTGCACAAAAGAAGTGCCACTGGCGTATTGCAACGTTGTGTGGAACCGGAAGAAGGAGAAGAGATTCTGGTGGAAATACACCAAGGGGAATGCGGGCATCACGCCTCTTCTCGGGCTCTAGTCAAGAAGGCTTTTCAGCATGGCTTCTTCTCGCTCACTGCTTTGAAGCAAGCTGAAGATATCGTGAGAAAGTGCAACGGCTGCCAGAGATTCGCAAGTAAGATCCACATGCCTGCTTCCGAGTTGAAAACAATTCCCATCACTTGGCCGTTTGCTGTTTGGTGTCTGGATATGGTTGGTCCTTTCAAACCGTCTAGAGGCAACATGACACACATTTTGGTCATGGTTGATAAATTCACCAAGTGGATTGAAGTGAAGCCTATTCGGAAGTGTGATGGAGCTACTGCTGTGAGTTTCCTGAAGGATGTGATCCTGAGATACGGCTACCCGCACAGCATCATCATAGATAACGGCACTAACTTTGCTGAGGGAGCCATGGTGAGATTCTGCAAAGATAAGCACATCCGACTAGATGTCGCTTTCTGTTGCGCACCCCGCATCCAATGGGCAGGTGGAAAGAGCAAATGGCATGGTGCTTGCAGGCATAAAGCCAAGGCTGATCGAGCCGCTGCTGAAAACACCAGGGTGTTGGCTAGACGAGTTGCCAGCGGTGTTGTGGAGTCTAAGGACTACCCCTAACCGGTCAACCGGCTACACGCCGTTCTTCTTGGTTTACGGGGCTGAGGCCGTGTTGCCAATCGACTTAGAGCATGACTCCCCCCGAGTAGCCCTCTACACTGAGGCGGAGGCGAGAGAAGCTCGAGAAGATGACGTTGACCTGCTAGAAGAAGCAAGAGAGCTTACTCTGTCACGTTCAGCTGTTTACCAGCAAAACCTAAGGCGTTATCACAGCCGAAAAGTGAACCCAAGGATTTTCCGAGAAGGAGACATGGTCCTTAGGCTTGTGCAGCGCACAGCCGGGATGCACAAGCTATCCCTGTCGGATATATACTGAATAGGGGTATAGAAGATGGTAGACAAAGAGCCGGACTACCAGGGTGGCCTACATGGTAATGGGCTTAGGTCCATTGGGCGGCCCAGTAGTCCGACGCGCAGAAGCCGGATTCTAGAAGAACCCGGATCACGGCCCGCGTGATCTGGCTTGGAGGAGAAGACGGATTCCTTACTTTCCAAGTTACAAGTTAAACGTAGTCTTCTAGGTTTCCTGTTCTGTAAGCCCTAATCCGGCTATTATATAAAGCCGGACGGGAGATAGATAAAATAAGCACAAGTTAGACACAAGTTCAAGCTCTACGCAACTCGCCGAGAAGTTCATCCTCGTCGAGTAGCTAGATTTATTCCCTCACATTGTAACCTTATTATACGGGCTTTAGTCCCAATTAGTGAGAAGTGCAGGAGTAGGTACGCCGTACTGTCGCGACGTACCGAACCTGGGTAAAATCCCGTGTTCTGTGTTACTACGCTATCCCGTTACCCCACGTCTCTACCGTAGTCTCATGGCACCCCCGTCTATGAAAACTACTACGATGTCTCGACAGTTGGCGCCCACCGTGGGGCAAACGACGTCAGGCGTGAAATTCCGATCTGGGATACTCGGCGGAATTGGAAGATCGATCACTGTCGGAAGCTTGGAATTCGACGACGACGTCGGGCGCTTCCTCGACAACGGATCCTACATACCGGCGCAAAACCACTTGGTAAGTGCCTGCGTGTTACCGATTGGATCCGCTAACATCTTTATCGGACTAACTGCAGAAGCAATGGGGTTTTGCGGTGGAAGCAAATTTATCCCACCCGCCCTATACCCAGTCGAAGACGACTATGATTTCGGATTCTGCTCAGATCGCCGACAAAACAGTGATACACACTTTATCGGCATGGTGCAATCCGAAATCGCTGAAAACACGGATGACGGAAATCCCGTGCAAGAGGCAGACAACAACCTACCCGTCGTAGAGACGGAAGAACAAATACCCGTCACAGAGACGGAAGATCCGACACCCGTCAACCAGACGATGAACTCGGAAGCAGAGTCCGTGCTTGCCGCCATTGAGGCGAGATTGGAGTCGGAAACCGGATCGGATAACTTCGACTCCGAAGACGAAGACGAGGATGCCTTCGTAAGAAAGGTTAAGTCCTTTCAAGAGGGATTCCATGAAGTGCTAATGGCAAAACCAGCTGATGCAACGGGTGCCGACAGCCAGGAAAGCCCTAAAACCCCTCCGCCAGTGGAAGAGAGAGAAGACGGAGAAACTTCTCCGATATTCCCCAATGTTAAGGAGATGACAGAAGATGAGCCTGTCAAAAAACCTCCTTCTTCCAAGAAAAAGCACCATGCTTCTAAAAAACTCCAATACAAACTCCGGAAGAAAAAATCAGCCGATCTCGCTGATGAAAACCTGGAAGTTGGAGATATTAGCGGCACAAAGCCCGCGGAAAAGAAATCTAAGGAAATCACTGCTCCGCCAATGACAGAACTGGAAGAGCAAGAGCTATTACAAACACCAGTGGGACCAGATGAACCCCCTGAGATGCTGGAAGCCAGGAGACAAGCTTTCCAACGGCAACAGCAACATCTGCTTAGATCTCGGCAACATCTCCAACAAACCCATAATGACATCAAAGTCATGAAGGAAGAAATAGAGGAGTACGAGAGAAAGCATAGATCTGCCTTAAAACCTACTAGGTTACCCGGAATCGCAAAACCGGAAGAACTGCCTCCAAAAGAAAGGTTTTATAACCCATCTTGGCAAAAGCAGTTAAACGACAAAGATGCCAAGGGCGAGCCAATATACAAAACCGCAGCAGAAAACGCGGAAGCAGCGTTCGCCATCCTAAACAATGATCTGTACTCCAACGGGGAAAAACTCCAAGGGGTGTATGCCTTCCTAGGAAAAGCATTACAGCAGCAGCAGCGAGGCCAAGAGCGATCAGGGAGGCTGCATGATAATTCCGCCCTCTGCAAAACAGTTACTTGCGCTGCTGGAGCACCTGGACCGGAAGAACCCGGAGATTCGGACAAAAAAGAGGATCCGAGAAAAGACAAGAAAAACCCCGACAACCGGGACGCAGCGTCTAGAACCGAACCTCATCTCCCGAAAGATGGATATAAACCACACGATCGGGAAGACAAACACCGGAATGACGGCAAAATAATGCCACCTCCGAGAAACCTAGCTGAAAAAGCTGGAAGATATGATATACCTCACAGACGTGAAAGATCCCGGACACCTCCTAAGGATAAGGAAAGGCATAGAAGCAGAACTCCGCCTAAAGGACGTGAACACGGAAGAGACAGAGATAACCTCGGAAAAACGCGTCCGCGCAACAATGGAAAAGAAAGGAGCAGATCCCCTTATGTCCATTCAGCCGGGAGATATTCTGCACACATTGATAGAGCAGAAAAGGATGATCTATACTTTGGTCCTAAGTGTTTTACTGACAGGATCCGAAGGATAACCCTGCATTCTGGCTTCGCCAAAGTTGGTCCAACCTACCAAAAGTATACCGGCAGTACAAACCTGGATACCTGGCTCTCAGATTATTATACAGCCGTCCAAATCAACAATGGGACAGACCTGGAAGCTGTCAAGTTTCTTCCCCTAATGTTGCTAGACGGAGCCAGAGATTGGATCAATGGTTTACCATCAAGAACTGTCGACAGTTGGGATGATATGGCGAGAGTATTCACTCAGCATTTTCGGGGAACATACAAACGCCCAAATAGCATCAACCAGCTGAACCATTGCACCCAATTTGAGGATGAACCATACGTGGATTTCATCTCCAGATGGACTGCAATGAAGAATAGTTGCTCTGCAGTAACTGACGTACAAGCAATGCATGCTTTCGTCAATGTCCTAAAACCCGGACTTGTACCGTTCATGGTTGGTTCTAAACAGCACAAAGATCTCGGATCTATGCTTACAACCGCCAATGAGCATGCTGCAGCAGAAGATGATATCAGAGCAAGAGGAGGCAATATTGAGTCACTAATACTCGCCAAGAAAACCCCTCGTTCTGACAAAAAAGGAACTCCAGAGTCAACGACAAAGCCCAAGGAGGTCAACATAGCCTTTGGAGGAGAAAAGGTGAATAAGTGGAAAGGCCGCAGTCCAGATCCAATCAATTACACTCCCGAAGAATGGGAGAGAATTAAGTCGGAACCCTGCGTCCACCACTCGCAGTTTGGGAAACCAACCCACACAAACGCGCAATGCCGGCTAAACAAGCATATGAAAGGCAATGCAGGATCCGGAAATAAGGGGAAGGGTTCCAAAAGGAAACCTGCCAAACAAAATCCAGAAGCTGAAAAAGAAGACAGTGAATCGGACACTGATGACAAAATCCAAGAACAACAGCGAAAGGGCGAACCCAAATTTCCGAGAGTTGACGGAGAAGAAATGTTAACTTTCTTAGCAACCCCGTCAGCAAAGGTGGCCAAAAGAACACTTCGGGAGATAAACGCAGTTGTTCCTGCGACCCCGAAATTCTTGAAGTACTCCAACACACCGATAATCTGGGATCAGTCTGATCATCCCGGAAATATCCCTGAACCCGGCACACAAGCTCTTGTTGTAAGCCCTATTGTTCAAAACACTAGGCTAAGAAGAGTGCTGATGGATGGAGGATCCAGCATCAATATAATGTATCTGGATACACTGAAGCACTTGAAGATCTCCGAGTCCCAGCTCAACTACAGCAATATACGCTTCCATGGCATTGTTCCTGGCAGGCAAGCATGATCCCTAGGAGAAATTTCCCTAGATGTCACCTTCGGAGATAAAGATCACTTCCGGCAGGAAAAAGTATCCTTCGAAGTAGTGCCGTTCGAAAGCGTGTATCACGCAATACTCGGACGTCCGGCTTTCGCCAAATTTATGGCAAGATCTTGCTATATCTACAACAAGCTGAAGATGCCAGGACCCAAAGGAGGAGTAATCACCATTGCCGGTGATTTCAAGATGGCAAATGAGTTGGAGAAAGAAAACGCCCTTTGCGCTCAGAGAGTTATAGCGAAGGAGGAACTAAAGGAATTAGCCAAGGAGGTATCGCCGAAAGAAATGCCGGCAGGAAAAGAAACTCGGAAGCCGACAGATAGCTTCAAGGCGTCCGAGAATACAAGACAGGTAATCCTAGATCCCAAAGATCCGACAAAATTTGTCGTCGTAGGGACTGGGATGACTGACAAATAGGAAGGCGAGCTCATCAAGTTCCTCCGTGAGAACTGGGATATTTTTGCCTGGTGTCCAGCTGACATGCCAGGCGTACCCAGGGAACTTGCCGAGCACCAACTCAAGGTTATTCCCGGATCAAAACCCGTCAAACAAGGTCTCCGTCGATTTGACGAAAAAAGACGGAAGGCTATTGGCAAGGAAATTATCCGGCTTTTAGCAGCGGATTTCATCAAGGAAGTAATCCATACTGATTGGTCCGCAAATCCGGTATTAGTGCCGAAGAAAGACGCCACTGCTCTTAGAATGTGTATAGATTACACAGGATTGAACAAGTTGTGTCCGAAAGATAGGTTCGCGTTACCACGAATCGATCAAATAATAGATGCCACTGCAGGCTCTGAGCTTTTATGCTTTTTGGATGCATACTCCGGGTACCACCAAATACGCATGAAAAAGAAAGATCAAATCAAGACTTCTTTTATAACCCCGTATGGGACGTACTATTACATAACCATGCCTTTTGGCCTGAAGAACGCAGGTGCAACCTACCAGCGTTGCATGCAACGTTGTTTGCATAGTCAAATTGGCAGAAACGTCCATGTTTACGTGGACGATATTGCCGTCGTAACCAAGGAAAAAGATACACTCCTTGAGGATTTGCGAGAAACTTTCGAAAACTTGCGCACTTACAAGATGAAGTTGAATCCATCTAAGTGCGTATTCGGGGTTCCCTCAGGAAAACTTCTGGGTTTCATTGTTTCCCACAGAGGAATAGAAGTTAACCCGGAAAAGATCAAGGCAATCTTGAACATCTCAAAACCTACATGTGTAAAAGATGTACAAAGATTGACGGGTTCCGCTGCAGCAGTCAGCAGATTTATCAGTCGGCTGGGGGATAAAGCCTTACCACTATATAAACTGCTGAAGAAATCCGACAAGTTCGAATGGACAGAAGAGGCTGATGCAGCGTTGGCCCAGTTGAAGGAAACCTTGATGAACGCTCCCATCTTGGCATCTCCAAAAGACGAAGAACCCATGTTATTATACCTTACGGCTACAAGTCGGGTTATTAGTGCGGTAATCGTTGTGGAGCGGACAAAAGAAGAACAAAGCATACCAGATCAACATCCGGTATATTACATAAGCGAAGTTTTTTCCGAATCCAAACAAAGGTATCCGCACTACCAGAAACTGGCATATGGCGTATTTTTTGCATCCAGAAAACTGCGCCATTACTTCCAAGGGCATTCCATAACAGTGGTATGTAAAGCACCACTAGGGGATATTATAAACAATGCGGAGGCAACCGACCGAGTAGCTAAATGGGGCATCGAGCTGGCAGCCTTCGACATTAAGTACCAGCCAAGGACGGCAATAAAATCCCAAGTTTTGGCAGATTTTGTCGCAGACTGGACAGAAGCAATGGAAAATACACCGATGCCAGAATCCGAGTACTGGATTATGCACTTTGACGGATCCAAGATGAAGGAAGGAGATGGGGCTGGTGTATTCCTAAAATCTCCCAAGGGAGACACAATGGAGTACGTATTACAAATACACTTCAACGCCAGTAACAACGTGGCAGAATACGAAGCTCTGCTTCATGGCTTGCATATTGCAAAAGAAATAGGGGTAAAACGCATCTTATGCTACGGAGACTCGGATTTGGTACAACATCAGCTCAATCAAACCTGGGACGCGAAAAGCCCTATAATGGCCGATTATCGGAGGACGGTGGATGAGTTTGCCATTTGTTTCTTCGGGTTCGAAGTCCTTCACATAAAAAGGGAGGAAAACTGGAACGCGGATGCATTAGCCCGCATGGGATCAGAGAGAGTAAAAACTTTACCACCAGGGGTATTCGTCCAGCACTTGTATGAACCATCCATAAAAGGTGGAGACGTTGATTACCCTCTGGCATCTGAAACAATCGAGGTCATGCTCGTTAAACCGGATTGGACAATTCCATACTTAAACTTCTTAGTCAATCAGAAGTACCCGGAAGGAGCAGACGAAGTCTTGCAAAGGCAAATACAGCGTCAGTGCAAAGGATACGTGGTGATCAATGACCACTTGTATAAACGCAGTACTTCCGGAATTTTTCAGCGGTGTATTTCACCAGAAGAAGGAAGAGAAATACTGGAAGAAATCCACGCCGGCGATTGCGGACATCATGCTCAATCAAAAAGCATAGTCAAAAAAGCATTCCGGGCGGGGTTTTTCTGGCTAACAGCCAAGACAGACGCCGAACGCATAGTGAATACATGCGAAGGATGTCAATATTACGCCAAGCAGACCAATTTGCCGGCCTAAGCACTTAAAACTATCCCTATCACATGGCCGTTTGCAGTCTGGGGGCTAGATATGATGGGACCGTTCAAAACTGCAAGAGGTGGACTTACACATCTACTCGTAGCGGTGGATAAGTATACAAAATGGGTGGAGGCTAAACCCATCAAAAAGCTGGATGGTGCAACTGCCAGAAATTTCATTATTGATTTAGTAATGAGGTATGGCGTCCCACATAGCATAATAACTGATAACGGGACAAATTTCTCCATTGGGGAGTTGGCAAAATACTGCCAGCAAACGGGAATCCGCTTAGATCTTGCATCTGTGGCACACTCGCAGTCTAATGGACAGGTTGAAAGAATGAACAGTTCAATCCTGCAAGGAATACGCCCAAGACTCGAAACTCCTCTCCATAGAGCAGCTGGAGCGTGGGTAGAAGAGCTACCTTCCGTATTGTGGAGTATTCGAACGACGCCAAATAGGGCAACTGAGCAAACCCCGTTTTTCCTAGTTTATGGTGCGGAAGCTATTCTTCCAACGGAAATGATCCATGATAGGCCAAGAGTGCAGAATTTTGACGACTCAGATGCCGAAGAAGCACGACAGGATGCCGTCGATCTCTTAGAAGAGGAACGAGAACTTGTGCTTCAAAGATCTGCCATCTACCAGCAAGGTTTACGACGTTATCATAGTCGGAAAATCAGGCATCGTTCTTTTAAAGAAGGTGACTTAGTGCTGAGATTGGTGCAGCAAAGGAAGCACAAATTGGCCCTAGTATGGGAAGGACCATTTGTCATCAGTAAAGCCATGAAGAATGGATCATACTATCTTGTCGACATTCGAGATACGGAGGATGATCCCGAGAAGCCGAATCGCAAAAGAAAGAGAAAAATAGATGATGAACTAGGAGAGACAAAGAGGCCTTGGAGTATCCAGCAATTACGTCCCTTCTATACTTAGTTCAATTTCTATGTAAACATCTTTTAGATCATGAAATAAAGTTGTCGGAATGTTTTCATTCATATTTCATTATAAGTACAAAATATTTCTGCCTCATCTATTTCCCAATGATCTTACAAATACTCAATGTTAACCCGAATTGTGCCTGCGTGCTCGGTGTTTAAAAGCTGAATGATTCGGCCTGTTAACGGTTAAAGGAAACTCGGATTGTGCCTGCGTGCCCAAGTTTCAGAGTCGTTCCTTGTTTTCTCTAAATTTTATCTGATTGAGTATGTGTTGGGTTACTGAAACTAGTCAGTAAAAATGCTTCTAGCATGATCCATGTTTCTGAGTTTTAAAAACTGTTTGGTTCGTCCCCAGTTACTCGACATGACGATACATATTGCTAGTTGAGCCATTTTTAAACACTAGGGCAGTTAAAACACAGATGCCAGATTACTTAGAAGATAAAGGAACAATCAAACCCGGAAAAACTTTGCAAGAAACTTTAAATTGCAAAAGGCGGAGTTCTTGTTTCGACAAAAGATATAGAAGCATTACAATATGAATTACATTGTAAAAATGCTCTTATACATATCCATCATTCGGGTCGAGTGTATTCCCTCAAGCATCCGAGTCTTCATCACTGCTATCATTCTCGGGGGTTGAGGGCATTTCTTCTTCCGGATAAGTAATGGAAAGGTTGACCATAGAGGCAATCTTGGAAGCGTGCCCATTAACTTCATCAAAAATCGCATTTCGTTGCGCTTCTGTGTATCCTTGAGGGATACCGGATGCTACGCGCCAAGATCTGGCATTAGGGTAATGAAGACGCATAAGGCCAAGTGCCATGCGTGCACCACCTCGTGCGGCAGAACGAAGGAGGGACTCTTTCGATTCTGCTACTTCTGTGATGGCACCCGGAAGCCGGTAGACTTCCGAAAA
Organism: Alopecurus myosuroides; assembly: GCA_028641055.1. NCBI lineage: Eukaryota > Viridiplantae > Streptophyta > Magnoliopsida > Poales > Poaceae > Alopecurus > Alopecurus myosuroides. Next base: position 49,282,571 of record CM054063.1, on the reverse strand, counting down.
GCATATAGTACTTGTGGGAAGGAATTTATTAATCAGCTGCATTCCTGCATTCCTGATTGAATTCCACACTTCCCCAAAAGCCCGGATCTTTTCAGTCCGAGAAATTCCTGGAAAATTTCCTGCTTTATCGACAAAAGTAAAGGTTACATGGAAATATATAAGAAATAAGACATGAAGACATTGGTAAAAAGAAGTTAACTTACCAAGAACCTTGTCAATTTCGTCACTTTCTTTCATGCGCGGGAGTAGCATACTCTCCAAGTCGTTGATAACAGCTTTGTCTTCTGCTGCCTGTAAAGAGGCCTTGGATTGAGCAATCCCAAGGGCCAGATTACTGGCTTCTAGGTCTTCTTGAGCTTTCAGAAGTTCCTTTCGGAGATTTGAGTTTTCCTCACGAAGCTGAGAAACATGGACAGCGTTTTCTGCTAATTTGTTGGCTTTGTTTAAAGCAGCTGGAAGGCAGAAATTAATTCGAGTTTACAAAACAATTCCGAATAATTCTCCAGAGAAAACAAATGGTGCAAATACCGGTGGCTTTTGATAGTTGCCGCTGAGATGACGCTAGTTCGTTGCTGTTAGACTCAATAACAGATTGAAGGGTTTTTACTTCTCTGCTCTTGAGACTAAGCTTCTTAAAAACTTCCAAGTTTATGGCGTCTGCGGAATGCTAAAACATGGAAATGAAAGCCAGATGCTTAAGTTTGAACAGGCATATGAGGAAACATTAAGAAGAATTCATATTTCAACTTAATGCTTGGGGGCTAGAAGTATTACCTGGCTCATTTCTCGCAAATCGATCAAAACCTCGTTGAATTCTTTGGCATATTCCGTGAAGAGGATTCCAACGTGATGAAGGCCATCGTGTATAACCTGACGAGGCGAAAATGCGATATCATTACGAATAACTAATCCATTTTGCGGCCAAGGACGAATCAGAGGCGCAGGAACAAAGAATTTATTGGCCTCCGGACGAGTATATCCGAGTTCGTCGAATGGCTCTTCTTTTATCCGGATATCGTCCAGGATGGGAATAGATTCCTCTCTGGTAGCTGATTGCCTTTTGCGCTTCCGATTGTTGTGAAACTCGGCATGTAATTTGTTAAGTTCCGCGTCGGAAGCAAGATCATTTTCTCCAAGTTCATCAAACTGTGAAGGAGTTAACAATATGTTAAAAAGCAGAGAGAGAAGATAATCTGAAGAAAAACGTGGAAACAAGGAAAGATAAATACCTTAGGGACCAGATTTTCCACGTGATAAATCGCCAGACTTTCCTCGATCTGACTACTGACGGCGACCAGTTCGTGAAGTCGTCCTATAAAATCCTTTCTGGTAAAAGCCTTATCTGTTCCTCTCATGCTATCTTCTGGCCCTTGGTATTCGCAAAGAAGCCGAGAACGGAAAGAGAGAGGTTGGATACGGCGTCCAAACCAGCACATAACGGTATCCTTCCCAACCAAAGAAGGTTGAGAGGAAGAGAGTTTGGCGATGCGTCGCTTTATCTTCATCAAATTTTCTGGCAAATTTTCCCCTACTGCGGCTGTCCAACTCTCGCGAGGAGTAGCGGCAGAATTAACAAAGGGAGGAACACCGGTTGCCCTGCCTGGGAATGGAATGTCTTGGTGATAAAAGAAAGAACCTAGCCAAGATTGGTTAGGTTCCGGCATTTCTATTTTTGGGTACCATTCCTCCCTAAATTTTCTGAGGATGAAAGATATGGTACCGCAGATGGGCGAAACGCCATTTGTGATATTATGCTTTACCTCAAAGCAATAGTGCCAGAAATTTAGGTCAGGTGTTATCCCGAGATATCCTTCGAAAAGGGCTTGGAAACTGGCTAAGTGGAGGATGGAATTCGGAGAAATATTGTGTGGCTGAACGCCATAAAAGTTAAGGACGTCTAGAAAAAAGGCGGAAGGAGGAAAACCCATACCTCTCGCAACATGAGAGGTAAGGATGACGCGTTCTCCGACTTCTGGCTTGGGCTCGGGTTCATCTTTCGAGATTCGCCATTTGCCCTTAACTATGTATCCCTCCTTTGACATCCGACGAAGAAGGACGAGAGAAGTATTACTCGGACTCCAATTGCCGACAATTTCTGTTCCGTTGTTGGCTCCGGTGGCAAAGCGCTCATCGCCACGGGAATGGATCTTGACCCTCTCCGTCGTTGGGATGAACGGAGGGGGTGCTGCGGAGCTCGATCCCGCAATGTTCGCGGCGGTGGAAGTGTTTTCTCCACCCGCCGCGGAAGCAGCAGTCTTCTCCGGCTCGCCGCCGGCGTGCGTCTGCGATCCCGGCTGCGGATCCAGATCGTTGACAAGCTCGTCGATGGCGGTGCGGGTTGGTGACGACGGCGAGGAGGCCATCTTTCGGTGGTGCTGTGCGTTTCGGTGCGTTTGATGCTAAGTGCGCCTGGGACAAGGACTTGCTCTCGAGCTCGCGTGCGCAGCAATGGCGTGGGCAGTGAGGGAGTGAGGAAAGTTTCGGAGGAGGACGATGACGGCTATTTATAGCCAAAAATCCGTTTAGATACGTGCCAACGGCTCTTTCGACCGTTGGATGTTCGACGCGTGTCGCTCGCCGGAAACTACGGGAAATATAACGACAGGGGAATGATGGCTATCTCCTCGTTTCCCGTGAGAATCTGTCAGAGATACGTTGCAGGGTTTCCCGCGTGAAACCAAGCGTCGCCTGCGTCAGCATGATTAAAGCGCTGACGTTAGAAGTTCCTTTCCCGCGAAGGATCGCGAGAAGAAAAGCCGGATTTTCATAGTTCCGAGTTTTATGTTACCATCTCCTTCAAAAGGAAAGTAGAAAGAATCAAGACTGCTGAATCAAGATTTCCCGGACAAAAAGTATTTGACGAAAGACGGAGAATCAGAGTTTTGATCCTTCCTGGGGGCTACTGTCGGATATATACTGAATAGGGGTATAGAAGATGGTAGACAAAGAGCCGGACTACCAGGGTGGCCTACATGGTAATGGGCTTAGGTCCATTGGGCGGCCCAGTAGTCCGACGCGCAGAAGCCGGATTCTAGAAGAACCCGGATCACGGCCCGCGTGATCTGGCTTGGAGGAGAAGACGGATTCCTTACTTTCCAAGTTACAAGTTAAACGTAGTCTTCTAGGTTTCCTGTTCTGTAAGCCCTAATCCGGCTATTATATAAAGCCGGACGGGAGATAGATAAAATAAGCACAAGTTAGACACAAGTTCAAGCTCTACGCAACTCGCCGAGAAGTTCATCCTCGTCGAGTAGCTAGATTTATTCCCTCACATTGTAACCTTATTATACGGGCTTTAGTCCCAATTAGTGATAAGTGCAGGAGTAGGTACGCCGTACTATCGCGACGTACCGAACCTGGGTAAAATCCCGTGTTCTGTGTTACTACGCTATCCCGTTACCCCACGTCTCTACCGTAGTCTCATGGCACCCCCGTCTATGAAAACTACTACGATGTCTCGACAATCCCCTCCGTGGGAAGGGCCGTTCATTGTGAGCAAGGCTTTACACAATGATGCGTACTACCTTGTAGATGCGCAACCAACACAGAAGAACAGGCCGGATAAAGCTGGGGAGGAATCCAAGCGCCCCTGGAATGTAGCTCTACTTCGTCGCTTTCATTCATGAGCAAAAGTGTGTATGTACTCTCTTATCCGAGTTAAACTCCTACTCTGCAATCTGAAATTGAACTCGGGGACTGCCCTCGTCCAAAATTGTTCTAAGTGTTTCTATCCTGCTGTATCTTTGTCTACTCGGTTGCTACGCTTAGAATTTCAAAAGCATACAAAGTAGTGTGTTTATACTCACCGGACACTCTGCGACTCTGCTGCTGTCCGCAAACCGGCTTCATGGCAAGCCAGAGAACAAGCCAAAGAGTCAATGAACACATGAAAGAGTCAATGAACACAGAAGAACAGGCCGGATAAAGCTGGGGAGGAATCCAAGCGCCCCTGGAATGTAGCTCTACTTCGTCGCTTTCATTCATGAGCAAAAGTGTGTATGTACTCTCTTATCCGAGTTAAACTCCTACTCTGCAATCTGAAATTGAACTCGGGGACTGCCCTCGTCCAAAATTGTTCTAAGTGTTTCTATCCTGCTGTATCTTTGTCTACTCGGTTGCTACGCTTAGAATTTCAAAAGCATACAAAGTAGTGTGTTTATACTAACCGGACACTCTGCGACTCTGTTGCTGTCCTCAAACCGGCTTCATGGCAAGCCAGAGAACAAGCCAAAGAGTCAATGAACACATGAAAAATTGCAAAGGGAAGGACACGTGTGGCAACCGAATAGAGTGTTTTTTACTATTTGTTGTTAACTTTTTCGGCTATGTGGTGGGTAGCGTTACTATGATTGTTTCCTAGTGGCTAAGTATTTGAAACTCCAACTTTGAACTCTTGTGACTCGAATACCAAAAAAGCAACAAGTTGCAGGTAAGAGCTGAGATAAAAAGGAAGGGTGGATGAAAAATGCAACTCGGGGACTCGCATGATAACGCAACCCGGCATCGAGCCAAAGCTGCCAAATTGCTAAGTATAAAACATCAAGTGAAATAAAACTAAGTAGCAACGGGAAGATAAATTGTTTGATACATCTGCACCCGGAATTCCGGGGATCTGATAAAAAGTTTCGAGGCATAAGTGTTGCAGGACAGAACTAGCTTGAGGTCGCGGTGTTATCCAGGTTGGCAGTGGCGGCATCCGTTTCAGGATTGGCAGCAGCTTGATCGGAGGTGGCGGTGGCCACCGAGATGGGGTCGGACTGGGCGCGGAGTAGCGTCGCGTCACCAAGTGCAGCGCCGGAGGATGAGCCCATCTCGGGAGTTGCACCCTGGGTGGCATCATGGCTCTCAGCTTCTTCGTCGCTACCCACGGTGGCCTTGCCCTTCCCGCCTTTCCCCTTCTCGGGGCTTGTCTCTTCAAAGCAGACCAAGTCCTCCGACTCGGTCTCCTCGTCATCATCTTTGTCCTCATCATCGCCTTCCGCGTCCGTGTCAGGCTCGGTGAGGCCGTCGATGAAGCGCGCGGTATCCACGTAGGAGGCGATCTCATATGCGACTGCCTGACGGCGCGTCACACACGCGAGATCCTTCTCCCACTTGGAGTCCTGGCGCATCTCGAGGATGGTATTGAGATTGAGATTCTCATACCAGCTGCAAATGAAGAGTAGAAGCATGTCGGCGCCTGCCCGAGCTCCAGATGCGCGCCATTTCTTCAACTCGGCTTTGACATCGTTGAGCTTCTCGGCGAGCGCGCGGATGGTTCTCGGCAAAGGCTCTTGGGGCCAGAACAACGCATGAAGCTTGAAGGCCGTGGATGCCAAATCAGTGCCCAAGCCCCTCAGACGCTGAACTTGTCCTTGCAGGTTCGTGAAGCTGTCTTCAATCGAGGCCTTGGTGTCCCTGGGCAGTCCCTTCTCGGTGCGGATTTCTTGTGCCTTAGATAGCGCAGGCTTGCAAGCCGAGCAGAGGTCGGGGAAGATTTCTGAAAATGCTATCAGAAAAGATTAGAAACGGAGGCAGCGGCAGAGAAGAGATACAAATCAAGTCACCAAGAGGAAGAAGGAAACAGGAAGGCGCAGAGGAGCGAGAACTTACTGTTCAGGTCGCAGAGTAGCGATTGCAGCTTCCTTTTCCACGACTCCTCATCAGCAATGTGCCTCTCTTCAACCCTGCGGAACTCGGCTAGCTGGCTCATAAGGTCCACATTGCTCTTCTTGAGCACCTCGTTCTCCAACTCGAGGGCCCGCTGCTTGGCCTTGAAGTCTGCCTCCATCTTGTCCTTCTCGGCAGTCAGATCTAGGGCGTCCTAGAGGGCAGATTTTAGTTTGACTTGCAGCGGTTCCATCTCGGTCAGATGTCTAGTCTTGAACTCCACTTCCAGGTCCGCAATCTGCTGCTTCAACTCGGCAGGCTTCAGACAGTCAAGATGCTCCTCGCGGAACTTCTTGTACTCTTCTGCGGACAGAAGCGGCACAGTAAGCAGAGTAGCCAAGAGAAAAAGTAAGACAACCAAGAAAACGGCAACTCACCTTCGAGTTCCTTAATCTTGCTCTCAGCGGATTCGACGAAGACATGGCAATGCTTGTGCTCATCCGTCAATGTCTCAAGTTTGCCTGCAGAGTAGAGGGAGTTAGAGCAAAGAGCACATACAGGCGTAAACAAAAAACGCACTAACCGAAAAGCTAGAAGCTTACTCTCGAGTGCTGAGATCTGGAGAGCACGATCCAGGGCTGCCTTCTCCGTCTCAGCATTGGTCTTGCGCTCCGCTTCCAGGGCCTCGAGGCGCCTCTTGGCAATAGAGTGGTTCCAGAGCAGACGCCGGTAGAGGGTTGTCCTCTTCAAGAGGCTATTCTGAAAAAGCAGAAAGAAAAGGAGTTAGACATAGTTTTGAAGATTTGGCCCGAGAAGACGGCAACTCGGTTGAGTACCCGCCTACTCGGCCCGAATCTCGTGGACTGGATGATGGTTAAGGAGAAAGAGAAGAGTAGAAGAAGAAGGAAATCGCAACTCGAAACAATAAACCGCAACTCAGAAAAAGCAAACAAAACTTACAGCGTAGGTTTGCTCGAGATCTTCTGAAGCTTTGCGGTGGACGAACAGTTTCGCGGCCAGCGCGCTAGTGGCGGATGAGATAGTCATTGGATTGTAGCCAATGTCCGCCTTGTTCCAGTCGGTGCGCCAATGGTCCAGCGGGCCCAAGGTCATGCCATCCCAGGTTGGGTTGCCAAGGAAATCTCTCTCCCACACCGCGTCGATGAAGCCGGCCCGGTCGATTATCTGCTCGAGCCCTTCGGACTGCACCTCAGTCTCTTGGGCCTCGCGCGAGAAGATCGAGAGGGCCTTCTTCTTCTTTTCCGACAGCTTGGCGTCCACAGCTGTGGCCTGCTTGCCCTTCGTAAGCGCGGCTTTCTTCTCGTCTGCGGTCAGTTTGATGCCATATTGCTGGGCCGTCCGCACCATGTAGGGCAGGTAGCCAGGCAGATCCTGAGCGCTTGATCATGTGCCTACGCCAGCGGAACTGCCGTAAGCACCTGCGCCAGCAGAACTGCCAGGAGCGCCAATGACGAGCTGCCCGGCTTTTGCGGCAGGCTTCGCGGGTAGTTTAGGCGGCGGCATCTTGGCAGAATCCTACGCAGCGTTGCGCGGTGGATTCTTGCGGACTGCGGCAGCAGGCTGAGTAGCCGGCTTCTTGGCAGCATCCGCCTTCTTGATGTTCTGCTTGGCTGGAGGGCTTGGTGCGGTCTTCTCGTCGTTCTGTTTGGCCGGAGGGTTTGCCAAGGTCTTGGCCTTCTTTGCTGGAGGGCTGGAGGCGGTAGGTGGAGCAGCCTGCTGAGTAGGCGGCACAGGGGACCGGCTACTCAGCGCAGTATCAGGCTGCGTTTGGCTCTGCGGGTCCTGCTCCACCGCAGTCGTCTCAGCCCGCGGCTCGGCAGCAGGATTCAGTTGGGCATCTTCTTGCTCTTCTACCCGCGGCTGCACCGCGGGATCATCTTGGGCAGCAGCCTCAGCATCCGGCTGCTCCTGGGTCTCTTCCTGCCGCTCAAGGGCGGCACGGTGGTGATTCTCGGTATCTTGTTCGATATTCTCCCCAGCTGAAGTAGCAGGGGGAGAAGGGGGTCTCTCATCATGAACGGCATCCTGCGCATCTGGCTCTGCGCGGGCCTGCTGCTCCGTGTCCATATCTTGGGCACCAGCGCCCGTGTCCTGGGCGTTGGTGTCTTCCTCTTCTTCCTTCGCGGGAGAGGACTCACGCGTCCTATCCCGTGCGGCAGGCTCCTCCTCGTCCTCATCAAGATGGATGAGCGACTCGGGGTCGACGGGTGTTTTCTTCTTGGATTTGGCGGGGGCAGCAGCAGCATCAGCGTCCAAGGGAGCGCTGAAGAGAAAAAGGAGTTCAGAAAAGCGGAAGGAAAGGAGAACACCAAGAAGCATTAACAAGATGTAAACTAGAGGGAAAACTACTTACCCTTTGCGGGAAGGAGGTGGCCTTCGGCCTGAGACCTGCTTCTTCTTCTTCTCGGCTTTCGGCTTCTTGGCGGGAGGCTCTTGAACACCGCTACCCGTCCTCTTCCGAGTGGTGGGAGCGGCCACCGCAACCGGATTGACGTCAAGGACGTCCTCGTCTTCCTCCTCCGCGTCGGCGTCGTCTGCAGAGTAGGAGGGAAAAAGCAGATGAGAAGCAGAAAGGAAGAAGAGATAGCGCTACCCGTAGCTGCAGAGGCAAGCTCAATCACCTTCTTCTTCGTCCTCAGACCAATCCCGAATGGAAGCATCGATGTGGTGCTTACCATGCTGTTCGGCATGAGGGACACAGAGGGTGTCCTGGGTGTCGTAGGCTGTCTCGTCATCCTCCGTCCGGTCTATGTCCCAGTTGGCCTCAAGGAGCTCCTCGTTCTCAGCAAGCTGGCAATCAAGGTGTTGAAAACACAAGCAAGCAGCACAAATCAGTTGAGTAATACAAGGAACTCTACCCGGAGCAGGATGCAAACACAAAGCATACTTAAGCGAGTGTCCTACTCGACATGGCGTGCACACACAAAGCACATAGGGCCTAACAGATACTAGCAAGTGCTCTACTCAACGTGGTGTGCAAACACAAAGCACATGAAGCCTAGTGGATACTAGCGGGAGTTTCTACTCGGCACAGCGTGCGAACACTAAGCATAGGCAGTCTACTCGGCATCATGATGCAAAGATAAAGCATAACAGTACTAACCTGACCGATGGGCTTCGTGCGGCTGTACGGCACGAAGCCGTACTGCCAGTTGTCGGTGAGGCCAGTGCTCATGATCGAGCGCGCCCAGACGGCCACATCCGCGTTGCTCAACTCGAACGTGGTCGTCCGTGTGCAGTCTTTGTTGCCCCCCATGTAGCACATGAGGTGCGCACGGCGCTGAAGCGGGAGCACTCGCTTGGAGATCCAGCAGGCGATGGGGTCGTCGCTCTTCAGCCCCAAATCCTTTAGCTGGGCCAGGCGCTGGTTCATCTGCTTGATGTCGCCTTCTAGAGCGGGCTTGAATCCCCAATTCTGTTGGGTGGGCGCCGTGTTCGTCCACTTGGGAAGGTGGATCCGGTCCACAATCGGCGCTCCCTCTTCGACAGCAACGTTCTTCACGTAGAAGAACGACTGTTGCCACTTGCGCACGGAGTCAAGGCCCTTGATGCGCGGGTGGTTGGTCCCGCCGTGTTGCAGCATCATGGCGCTGCCGGTCTTCGTCATACTGCGGGTGCTCTCCGTGCTACCCGGCTTGGGCACGCTCTGCTTCCTGAAGAAGAAGTAGCGCGCCCAGGTGTGCACCGTGGGGCCCACACCCAAGAATGCCTCGCACACCACGGCGTGGTATGCGAGCATGACGATGGCGTTTGGCGGTAGGTGGTGTGGTTGAAGGCCGAAATGGTTGAGGAAGGAGCGGAAGAAGTCGGAGACGGGAAGCCCGAATCCTCGCTTGAAGTGAGCGAGGAACAGGACGAACTCGTCCGCCTCCGGGGTGGGGACGATCTCGCCGTTCGACGGCCTGCAGCGCACGCCGGCGGGAACCCGGCGGGTGTTCACGAGCCACTGGCAATCGTCTGCCGTGACCTCGGAACCAGCCCATCCGGCGCGGGCATCGTCGTCGCGGGCCATCGAGAAGAGGAGATTTGGGAGGATTCGGTGGAGATCTGTGGAGAGTTGGTGGAAATCGCTAGCCTTCCGGCGTCGCAGGGAGAAGCGGCACGATGAGATGTGCAGCGGCGAAGCACTCTGTAGCGGCGGAGATGCGAAGAGACGAGGGATGAATGCGAGCAGGAGGGGAAAGAAGGAGTTACCGAGGGGGTATTTATCCCTCCCCTCGGATAGCCGTTACCAGTAACGCTAGTGGGATCAGTTGTGCGCAGAGATCGTGCGACATGGGGTGTGGGCCGGTTAGAAACGCACCCAGCGCAGTCCGCGCGCGTAACGGCCGCAATCGATCCCACGTCGAGATCGTGGGTGATAACTGCACTTGATGTGACCTAACGGGCCGGCGGGCCCAGGCCGCAGTGATGGACGCGTGGCCTGCCATATCCCGGGCACCGAGGCGTCGGGGGTACGAGAACTTGACACGTGTCCAGTTGCAGTGGGGAAAGGCGGATTTGGTCTGCCACTCTGAGATTCTCTCCAGGAATTCTGCGAAGTCATTCTACTCGGCGACAGAGAAGAGAAATAGTCCTGTTCGGGAGAGAAGAAACTCGAGACAGAATTAAGGGCTACTCGGAGGTTCTACTCAGCAACCTAAGGCTCAAAGGCAAGATCGGTTTTTAAGCTGGAAGAGCCCAGTGAACAAGTTCGCAGGACTCTACCAGCTTCGGGGACTAATGTCGGGGGGTTACCCCCGAGTAGGGTAAAGGCAAGTGCTAAGGGCAAGATCAGAAGAGACGTTTGGCAGAGTAGCTGGCTACCCGGTACTCGCTACCCGGTCGACTGCTGTTCGGCCATACACACTGATGGCCAGAAGGAAGAATCCAGGAAGTTATTCTCCTCCGGGTAGAGGAAGTGGTCCGAGTAGAAATGGGGGTCTCCTACTCGGGCCAGAAGTCAAAGGAGCCGTTCTGACACAGGATCCCGCGTATCCTGGGTCCGTACTGGGCACTGTTCATCTGCAGAGCGCGTGCTTATCTGCGCCAGGGTGTCAGCAGGGCGTCGCAGGTTAGGGGGGCCTACCCCGTGACAGTGTCAGTGATAACAGATCAGTTTCTCGGTTCTGCGGAACGACTTTACACACGGAGACAAACTTGGAAGCCAAAGCTGTCAGCGGGAAGCTGGAAGTGTACAGTGTGCACACTATGTCGACATCTTGGCTGTATCCGGCTGGGCACCAGTATATAAGGTGCCCTGCCTCCTCCTGCGCGAGGGACGACACGACTAAGGGCTACAGTCACCTAGAGAGGAGAGTGGCTACTCGGTTGTAAGAAACACTTGTACTGTGGCTACTCGGTGAGACACGAATATAAAGAGAGAAAGGCAAGAGTAGGGGTTTTACCTCCACACGAGGGCCCTGAACCTGGATAGATCTTGTTGTTTGCGGTGCTAGCTTCATACTCACGCGGCTACTCGCTGCGTGATCCCTCCCCAAGCGCCTCCAGCGTCCATCGTCCCCACATCTTTAGCCATCCTATGGCATCTGCCGTGACACCACCACGACACTTGCATAGATGAAGTGGTATGAGCGGTGTCATTGACAGTATCAGACTCTTCCCTTGCATCTACCAAGTAATATGATCCATTGTGCAAATTCCGGCTTACGATGAATGGTCCCTCCCATGGTGGAGATAGCTTATGTTTTCCTTCCTTTGACTGCACCAGGCGTAACACCAGGTCTCCTTCCTGGAAGACCCGGGTTTTGACTCGCCGGCTGTGATACCTCCTCAGATCCTGCTGATATATGGCTGATCTCTCCAAAGCTTGTTCTCTGTGCTCTTCTAGCATATCCACAGCGTCCTGCCGGGTCTTCTTGTTCTCTACCTCGACGTAAGCCGACACTCGGGGCGAGTCGTGAATAATATCACTCGGCAACACTGCCTATGTACCATAAACCATGAAAAACGGAGTCATTGAAGTAGATCTGTTAGGTGTGGTGTTAATTCCCCAAACCACTGATGGTGACTCTTCTACCCATGCTCCAGCAGCTCTGATGCATGGAACCCGCAGCCGTGGCTTTAACCCACGAAGTAATTCCTGGTTTGCCCTTTCCACTTGTCCATTGGCTTGTGGATGTGCTACTGAGGCTATGTCCAGCCGGATTCCATTGTTTCCGCGGAATTTTTCCATCTCACCAAGGGACATGTTGGTTCCATTGTCTGTTATTATACTGTGAGGATACCCAAACCTGTAGATGATTCTCTTTAAGAACTTGACTGTTGTGATTGCTTCGCAATTGGTAACTGGCATAACCTCAACCCACTTTGTAAATTTATCGATAGCTACCAAGAGATGGGTCTTTTTGCAGGGTGACATGTGGAAGGGGCCCACCATGTCCATGCCCCAAACAGCGAACGGCCAGGTTAATGGGATTGTTTGCAACTCCATAGCCGGCACATGGATTTGGCGAGCGTACCTTTGACATCCATCGCACCTTGCCACCAAGCGCTCCGCGTCTGCTAAGGCTGTGAGCCAAAAGAAACCATGTCGATATGCTTTGGCCACAAGGGATCTTGTGGATGCATGATGCCCGCAGTCACCTTCATGGATCTCTTTCAGAATCTGCCGGCCTTCTTCTGGTGCTACACAGCGCAAAAAGACTCCTGCTGCACTCCTTTTATATAACTCGCCATTGATGATGGAATAGCCCTTTGCTCGTCTCAGAATTTGTCTTGCTAAAACTTCCTGTGGTGGCAACTCGCCCCGTAATAAATAAGCTAAAAACGGCTCTGTCCACTCAGGAACGGCACGTACCGTGGCCACAAGCTCTAAATCCGGGTCTTGGTTAGCCACCTCTTCGTCAGACTCGGTTTTAACAGATGGCCGCCATAACTCGTCTAGGAAAACATTGGGTGGAACCGGCTCTCTGCGCGAGCCGAGTCTTGCGAGTGCATCTGCTGCCTCGTTCTTTCGCCTGTCAATATGCTCCACTTCATACCCGGAAAAACACCCGGCGACCCTGTCCACCTCTCTGCGATATGCTGCCATAGTTGCATCCTTCCTATCCCAGGTTCCTGAGACCTGTTGCACCACAAGATCCGAATCTCCGTAGCATCGTATCCGCCTTATGTTCATCTCCTTGGCTATTCTCAATCCGTGTAATAATGCCTCATACTCGGCCACGTTGTTGGAGCAATCAAAGTGAATTTGCAACACGTAGCTCAGTTTATCTCCTTTGGGTGATGTAAGTACCACCCCAGCTCCTGATCCCTCGTACTGCTTAGAACCATCAAAGTGCATTACCCAAGACTCGGAACTTGGTGTCATTGTTGGCATGCTTGTGTGAGTCCAATCATTGATGAAATCGACTAAAGCTTGGGATTTGACTGCTGACCTGGGTTCGTAGTTGATGTGATAATCTCCCATCTCAATGGCCCACTTGGCTATTCTACCTGTTGCATCTGAGTTTCTGATAATATCCGACATTGGTATAGAGCTAACCACTGTTATGGGGTGTTCCTGAAAATATGGTTTCAATTTCCGGCTGGCCATGAAGACCCCGAAAACCAACTTCTGCCAATGTGGATGACGCTGCTTTGCTTTCGATAATACCTCACTTACGTAATAAACTGGCCTCTGTACCGGGTGATCTTTTCCATCCTCTTTACGCTCGACAACAACCAGTGCGCTAACTGCCCGGGGTCCAGCCGCAATATATAGTAACATGGGCTCCTTAGGACCCGGAGCTGCTAAGACTGGTGCCTCAGATAATTGCTTCTTTAGTGCCTCAAACGCCTCGTCCGCCTCTTGGTCCCAAACGAACTTGTCGGATTTCCTCAAGAGCCGGTACAAGGGAATTGCCTTCTCTCCAAGCCTGGATATGAACCGGCTTAATGCTGCTACGCACCCTGTAAGTTTTTGGACATGCTTCAAATTTTCCGGCTTTTTCAGACTCTGGATAGCTTTGATCTTGTCCGGGTTTGCCTCGATTCCTCTCTCGGAAACAATGAATCCGAGTAATTTTCCTGCTGGAACTCCAAACACGCACTTTGTAGGGTTGAGTTTCATCTGATACCTTCTCAAGTTCTTGAACGTTTCCTTTAGATCATCAATAAATGTTTCCGCTTTCCTGGTCTTGATCACCACATCATCCACATAGGCATGAACGTTGCGTCCAATCTGATCCTCAAAGCACTTCTGGATGCATCTCTGGTAGGTTCCACCAGCGTTCTTTAATCCAAAAGTCATGGTTTTGTAACAGAAAGCCCCAAAGGGGGTTATGAACGATGTTTTCTCCCAATCTTCCTTCTTGAGCTTGATCTGATGATACCCGGAATACGCGTCCAGGAAACATAATAGGTCACTTCCAGCCACTGTATCTATGATCTGATCTATTCTCGGAAGGGCAAATGGATCCTTTGGGCAGTGCTTGTTGAGACTCGTGTAATCTATGCACATCCTCCACTCGTTACTCTTTTTCGGTACTAGAACCGGATTTGCCAACCAATCCGGGTGGAATACCTCCATGATAAAGCCGGCTGCCAATAGCCGGGCAATTTCTGCTCCTATAGCTTTTCTTCTCTCCTCATTCATTTTTCTCAGGCCCTGCTTCACAGGCCGAGACTTAGGGTCAACGTGTAAACTGTGCTCAGCTAACTCAGTCGGGATACCTGGCATATCACTGGGCGTCCAAGCGAAAACATCTTGATTTCCGCGAATAAATTCAATGAGCGCCTCTTCTTGCTTACTGTCTAAGTTAGATCCTATAGGAAATTGCTTGGAGGGATCACCTTCAACAAAAGCCACCATCTTTGTGTCATGTGTTGCTTTGAACTTTGCTCTCTCGTCCTCCGTATTTGGCCTCTTTAGCGCTGTTCTGTCATCCGGGTCTACTTGAGACCGGTAATACTTGAGCTCTTCCTTTCTGCAAGCTTGCTCCGCCATTGCCGCGACTCCTTCATCACACTCAGCTGATATAACCCGGCTCCCATGTATGGTGATGGTTTGCTTGGGACCCGGGATTTTTAGCTGTAGGTATACGTAACACGGCCTGGCCATGAACTTGGCGTAAGCCGGCCTTCCAAACAATGCGTGATGGGGGCTGCGCAACTTTACCACCTCGAACGTGAGCCACTCCACTCGGAAATTATCCTTTGATTCTCCAAAAGCGACCTCCAATGTAATCTTCCCCTTGGGGCACGCCGAGTGATCCGGCACGATTCCGTGAAAAACTGTAGAACTTTTCTGTAGTTGGGGCTCCTTGAGGCCCATGCGTAGGAAAGTTTCCAATATAGGATATTGATGCTGCTTCCGCCATCCATTAGCACCTTTTTCAACTCATAACCATTCACCTGTGGTGCAACCACCAAAGCTAAGACACCCGGATGTTCTATTCTTTCCGGGTGATCCCTTCTGCTCCATGTTACCTCTTGATCCGACCATCTCAGGTATCTCGGGACAACCGAGGAAACCGAGTTTACTGCCTTTTTGAGTATCTTTCTATCCTTGTTAGAAGTTCCTGTGGTGTGAACTTGGTACTGCCCCAATTTCTTGGGGTTGGCCTGGAAACCTCTGGCTCCTCCCTGATTGTTACCCGGATTACCACCTCCTGGGTTGCCTGCTGGGGGTGGGCCGTTGCCCGGGTTACCACCCGGACCCGGTCCTGCTCCCCAGCCTGCACCTCGCATTACCTTCTGTATTTCCTCATTCTTCCACCTCTGTAAATCCACGCACTGTTCTAGCGAATGATTAGCCGGCCTGCCGTTCCTGCTATGACGCGGACAGGGCATCCTGAAGGCCTCTATACGGTTAGCCGGCCTTGGCGGTCCTTGGTAATTTCCTCCATTAAAGTTTCCTCCGTTGAAATTTCCTTCTGCTCTGGGTCTTGCAAACCCGGCCTCTGTGTTGGCGACAAACTCGGAACTTCCCTCATACGGGCGCTTGTTCTGGTTGTTTCCATTATTTCCTCCATTGTTACCCGGCGCCGATCCATTGTCGGGTCTTCCGTTGTTGCTTGCGTTGGCTTTGGCTTTCTTGTCATCAACATCCTCCTCTGTTGTATCCGTGGCGGCGTGCTTGTTGCACGCGTCCATCAACTCTCCCATAGTAACCTCCGAAGCATTCCGACTAGATTTCATGCGTGTTAGCTTTTGCACTAGGGGTATGTACTTGCATGTTTTTGCCATAGCCTGTAGCGCATCCTTTGGCTGAATATCTGTGGACGAGTGAAGTATTTCCATAACCCGGCGCACCCAACTGCGCGCCGACTCACCCTTCTTCTGGACACATCGTTCTAGATCATCGATCGTGAATAACTTCCTGCACGTCCCATGGAAGTGCTTGACAAACGCAACCTTCAGTTCACTCCACGAATTGATAAATTTTCCCGGTAAATTGTTGAACCATAACTTTGCTGCCCCTCTGACATCATCAGGGACATAAACTTGGCTTGCAAATTTTCAGATGCATTGCGAATCGACATGGCCATCTCATAACTACTCATCCAGGTTTCTGGATCCATGGTTGGCTCATAATTGACTACTTTACCCGGTTCCTTGAACTTATCCGGGTAAGGCTCGGCTCTGATGACGTCTGACAAACATTTGGGTCCGGCTAAGATTGCCGGTACTGGCCTTACCCGGGAAACATGTGATCCGGCGGCAGGTACGGCGGGGGGTGCAACCGCTACCGGCCCTCGTACCGCAGACCCGGCTGCTGCGCGGCTGGCTCGAGAACTGTCCACGATAGCTTGTGCCGCTGATACTGCAGGTGTTGCTGGTCTACGGGGAGGAGGCGGCATTTGCTGCTGCTCTGCCCTCCGCCGTGCTGAGCTTGTCTGAATGTTACCGGTGTTTCCGTTATGCCGGCTGACATACGGCGTTCCATGCATTCCACTCCTGTTATCCGGGTAATTGGCTTGATGTGCCACTGTTGTGCGCAATAGATCTATCGCCCGCCAGGTCTCCTCCGCATGGGGTGACTCTCTTACGGGGATGCGATCCAATGCCAATGTCGCTGCATACACATTGTCCATGGGATTATTGAAGTCACCTGGTGGAGTGTGAAATCGTGGCGGTGGTGGTGGTGGTGCTGTATTGCCAGTTACGATCCCTGTTTGCAATGTTGGAAACCCGGCTTGTACGTTTGTCGGCTGTCCTCCCAGGGTTGCAGGTTGATGTACGGTTTCCTGATTCACAGCTAGAACAGGTTGGTCATGAGGTGTAATAAACAGCGCGGCCGGGTTTAAAGTTCCTCCCGTGGCCGGTAATCTCGTTTGGTACCTCTGATTGTGCATCCTGGTCGACTGAACCTGAAGCCGGCTCTCCAATGCTTCCAGCTCGCGCCTGCGCGCTGCTATCCCTTGCCTCTCGGCTTCTACATCTCTCCTCTGCTGGTCCAATGCACGGCGGGCCACATCCAGATCCGCAGCGCGTGCCGCTGCGTTTTTCGGGGTTATCACTGTTGCTAGCACCGTAGGATCCAAGATCAGGTTATTGTTGAACAGAGCCGGATTTCGCGGATTTGAGGGCCCTCCTCCTAGCGTTCTGTTCGTCATAAACCCAAACATGTTTCTTTGCAATTCACTTTCCGGGGTGTTGCTGGTGACTAAAGCCGACTCTCCGTCGACCCGGGCTATGACCGGATTTCCATCAACCAGGTTTTGTTGCTGAGCTAGTGCTCGCGCCGCTCCGACCGCGGCCGTAGTCACGTCCCCCTGATTAAGATTGGTTGCAGGGGCCGTGTAGACCGCGACCTGGCGCGCGATGCCTGGTGCAGATTCATACTCTTCCTCATTGCAACTATCCTCTTCGTACCGATCCTCCAGCAGGTGCAGGATAGACTCGGTATCATCCTCCCTCATGACCCGGCCATGCGGGGTCCATGCCGGCTCCTCCGGCTGTTCCCTCTTCGTGGTGGGCATTTCTATCGAGTCGATCGTCCCGACCGACTCTTCCCCGTCCGACTGAACGCAAGTCGCTCCTCCTGACATGGAATCATATTCAACATTATCAGGAATTGAACCGGACGTACGTACCATGCCGACGAAGACGTTGACTCGGCCGATTGTGACAATAGATCCGGTATCCAGCAAATCCGACTCTGCCCCCCAGCCAAAATCGTCCACCATCTTCTCTCCTTCGGGGTTGGTGTAGATCTCGCCGATGACAAGGTTCTTCATGCTCTCCCGAGCTTCTCCCGTGATGTAAACACCCTTGGACGCAGGCCCCACGGTGGGCACCAACTGTCGTGGGATAATCACGGCAGACGTTACCGGGGGTAACTTATCTTGGGGCAATTCGACTCTGGTGTTTGGCAGAGGGTTTAGCTCAAGGGAAACCATGTTATCAATCGATCTAGTAGCTCTGGCAATCGAGTCGCCGAGTCTCCGATCTAGGGTTACAATCTTAATTCTCGTATTACAGGGAAACTCGAATATCTGGTAAAGCTCGTCCGTTTCTGAGCCTAGGAGCCGGTTTATATCTTACCCGGCCCCCCGGCTTCCTATCCAAGGCATACTCGGAGTCCTACCCGGTCACCGCATACAATCCCTAGATTTCCTTATCGTAACCCACAAGCCGGGTTACGAGGCCTACACTACTCGTTGGGCCTTCTGGAAGCTACCTTTCCTTGAGCCGGGTCTTGCGCGGTTCCCATTGGGCCGAGTTACACCTTGGTGTTAGCCTACCGGGTTATCGTCCCTCCATCAGCTTTATATAATAGCCGGATTAGGGCATACAGAATAGGAAACCTAGAAGACTACGGTAACTATTAACTTGGAAAGTAAGGAATCCGCCTTCTACTCCAAGCCAGATCACGTGGGCCGCGATCCGGGTTCTTCTAGAATCCGGCTTCTGTGCATCATCTTACTGGGCCGCCCAATGGACCGTAATCCACTACCACTTGGGCCACCCGGATAATCCGGCACTTTAGACTTACCGCCTGATATGCCCCTATTCGGTATATATCCGACAGCGGCACCATCTCACATACGATCGGTCTAGGCTAGTAGTAGTAGTAGTTGGGTAGGTAGTAGCCTGTGCAGGGTCGACACAGAGATGTGGGAATAAGGGCATCTCCAGCCGTGTCGCCCCCCAGGGCCCAAAACGCCGCTGTTTTGATGCCGCCGCGGCGCCAAACGGCGCTAATCTCGAACCTGGGGGGCAGGGTTCCCAGTCGCCCCGCCCAGCCCAACACTCGGCCCAAAATATTTCGAACAAATAGATTCGACGCAACTTTATTGATTCGACGCAAATTCATAGGCTTTGACATAATTTTAGCTAAAAACATTTAAAAAAAACTTAGAAACTACGGCAGGCCGAAGCTCGCCGCGATCGCCCGGTCTGGACGTCGCCCTCCTCTAGACGTCGTCGTCCTCCTCGCAGTCGCCGTAGGCCGGCCTGTTGGAGGGGCCAGCCTCGTGGTCGTTCTCGGCGAAGGGCGGTGGGTCGCTTGTCGACGGGTTCGCCACCGTGGCGAGCCAGCGCTGCTCCGCCCTGCCCTGCATCCGCAGCCGGTGCAGCTGCGCCTGCTCGGAGGGATGGCGGTTGCGCCTCTCGCTCTGCAGGGCCACCCTACGCCGGTCGCTCTCGTACTGCGCGACGAGCGCCTGCTGCTCAATCGACGCCGCGTTCGCGGTGAGCTGCCGGTAGGCCTCGCGCTCCGCCTCCTCCCTCTGGTGGGTCTCCACGGATGCCCGAACGGAGGCAGCCTCGGCCGCTGCCGCCGCCTGCTCGAGGCCAGCGCGGACCCGGTGGAACGTCTCCTCGTTGCGCCAGGTCTCGAACGAGTGGCACGCTGCATGCTGCTCGGGCCAGATTGGCTGCCTCATGTGCCTCCTCCTGCGCTGCGCCTCCTCCTGGGCCGGCTGCTGCTCGGGCGCCGCCTCCTGTGCTGGTTGCTGCTCGGGCGCCGCCTCCTGCTGCGCCGGCTGCTCGTTCTCCTCGTAGTGGAACTCGCCGTCGCTATCGCTGTGGCCACGCGTCGCGGCTGCGGGCCGGCAGTACAACGGTGAGTGGCGCCAGGTGCGGAATCGGCGAGGCATCGTGTCTAGGTGGAGTGCGGAGAGGGCGGTGAGAGCGAGTGCGGTGAGGGTGAGGAGGTGGACGTCGAGAATGGGGAGAGAGGCGAGCGGCGGAGGGCCTTTTTGTACCCTGGCGGGCATTTACTGCGCCGCTGCCGCCAACGCCATTACTCCGACAGCCTTTGACTGGGGCGCATGCACTGGCCGGCCGCCACGCCATTACTCCGACAGCGTTTGACCGGCGCGGGCGCCGAGAAGATGATCACGGGCGGGGGTTTCTGTTCCCGCGGTTTTCCCACGCGTCACTGACAGTGCTGGCCCGCGTGGGCTGCAGCGCCTTTTCGCCCCCCAAGCCGAACCCAGCGGGCTGGGTTTCGCCTGGGTGCCGCGGCGCGAATTAGCGCCGTTTCGGCGCTATTTGGGCTTCTGGGGGGCCGGCTGGTGCGAAAACGACGCTATTCGCCGCTTTCGGCGCTAAAAAGGCCGCCTGGGGGGCTCTGGGGGGGCGACTGGAGATGCCCTAAACAAGCAGGAGAGTTTTTGTTGTTTCTTCTCTCTAAGCGACACCAGACATTGGCAGTTGCTTATCTTACACATTCCGCGTCTCCTCTGCAGCCTTCTCAGCCTTCCTGCAATCATTTCGCAAAGATCAAAAGGCGTTGAAATTACATCTCCAAGCGGGAGCAGCAAACCCCGCGTCGCTCTACCTGAGCGACCCGGGGGAACCCTAAGCGTCGCCGCCGGCCGTCCTCCTCCCTGACCCCCTTCTCCGCCGCTGCCGCTGGCCTCGCCGCGGTGGCGGCGGCCCCGTCCTCCAGAAACACGGCGCGAGGAGAGCTCGCGGTGGACGCGGGGCGCGCTCAGCCTTCTCTCGCGGCGGCGTGGGCGTGGTGTGCCGGCGGGCCTGTGGCGGCGGCGTGCTGCGCGACGTCGGCTGGGGCGGGTGCCGCGCGACGTCGGCTGGGGCGGGTGCTTGCGCATCGGGCGCCGGTTCCGCAGCTGCTGCGGCCGGCAGCTTCAGGCTCTCCTGCGAGCCGGTGGGCCTGGGCCGACCGGAGGTGCGGCCTTCGCGCCGGCGGTCGAGCTGGCGGCGGAGGGCTTCTCCGGTGCCTGCAGTGGCGGTGGTGGTCGGCAGTGGGTGCGGTTCTGTCCATCTGCGCATGCTGTTCTCGTCACGGCGGCGGGGATCCTAGGCATGGCAGTGCGCAGGTTGGCGGCTCCGTTGTCCGCTTTCGGCAGTTTCGACGGCGAACGTCTCGCTTTCTTCGTGGCGGTCGTCAGACGGGCCATGGTGGGTGCTCGTCGTGGCGCCCGAATGTCGGGGCAGCGGCCCCGAATGGAGGTTCTCTTCTTCGCGTGGAGCTAGGTGGTGGCTCCGTGGGAGTGGATCTGGGTCCCGGCGCCCAGTTTCGTTTGTGGCCTCAATTCGTCGGGCGCGTGGGGCTGGCGTTTTGTGTGTAGGTGGTGATGGCGGTTCGGTCGGTCCCTGTCGGGTGGGTGTGTTGTTTGCGGCTCATCGTTTGGCGAAAGCCTTGTCTTGGCTTCCAGCCGGAACCGGCGGCGGCGGCGCCCTTGGCGTCGTGTCCTTCTTGGAGGCGTCATCGTGACGTTGTTCTCGCTCCACTGCCCGGGTTTCTCCGGGGGAAACCTCAGATCCCTCTCAGGATCGGGCGAGGGCGGCGCTCTTGCGTCACTTACCGCTTGGGGCCTCGCCTTGGATAACCCGCCGACCGGAGGGAGCGGTGGAGGGAGTTGGTGGTTGGCGGCGGCGAGTGTTTCGTCATCGGCTAGGGGGTGCGCGGCCCTGGGGCTGGCGTGGATGTCGGAGCGGCGGCTCCAGATGTTTGCCTGCGCGGTGTTGCGTTGAGGTGTTAGAGTGGCGATTTTGGTCGTTCGGACGACTTGATCGTCGACTCGAGTGGGGCACGACCTTGGGGTCGGAGAGCGTCGGAAGCGGACGCGGACGCGGTCTTCTTCTTCCTCCCTTCCCTAGTTTTCCTCCCCCGTTCCTTTCCAATTGAGCAAAATCCTCCAAGCCGAGACGGCGCCGGCGACGTCGCTGTGGAGCTGCGACGGAGAAGGCGGCGTTGAGACGAGACGGGAGTGCTCGCCGGCGACAACTTCTGTAGGCGGGGGGATTTAGAGGGATGACCGGGGCGGCGGCGGACCGGCGGAGGAGGTGGTTAGAGGAGGGTGGGGCGGCGAGGCGGGCGCGGCAGCGCCGCCGGCCGCGGGTGGCGGCGGCAGGCGGTTAGGCCGACGATGGTGGCGGGACGCTCCACGGCGTTGTCCTTCCTTTCGCGCTGTCGGAAACCGCGCGAGCAGTCGCGCGCGCGTAAGGTAGACGTGCCCGACTGGAATCGATACAAGCATTTACGCCTGCACGATACCAGGCCTTGGACCGTCTTGCAGGGCATTTACCCCAATGTCTCATACGCAACCAGCAGAGGCTCTTGTTGGAAACAAATGGTGGCGTCAGATGGGTCTATATCAGTTACCTGCTTTTGCAATGAGCAACCATGTGCTCAATTTAGCCTAACAGGTTGTTTCAACAAAGACGAATGGATCTAGTAACAGGGTCTAGGGAACATATCATTGCCTCTTAATTAGTTTAATAACGTCTGACCTGGTGTAAAAAACCATGGATACAACTGGTTGTCTTACTTAAGCAAACAAAGGACATCTCAAGATAAGGTGCTAAACTCATAGCGTCGTTGTACGAGAAAAAAAACACTCCAAGTGCCATTATTTCACCATTGGGTGTAAGGCAGCAATGGTTCCACGGACATTTGTAATCTTAAGCCTGATGTAAGAGACCTATTATTCGATGTGCAAGCTTCACAATTAATCCAAACATGTACTAGATAGGCTCAAGCACTTACCAGGCCATAGAAGTGCATTGCTGTAAGGTAGTCCTCCCTCGCAAATGACCTTTTTGGTGTTTGCTGGGGGGATGTCCCTGTTGTTGTTAAGCTTGCCTCTCTGGTCGGTGGGACCGCTTTCATGCCCAAAAATGTTCAGATCCTGGTGTTTTGTTGTATAGATCTCTAGACCTAGAAGCAACACTAGCAGTTAGCGGTGTGCTTGCTGCTGATCTTTGTTTTTACTTTTGCACCTGGATGTTGTTTGTTTCTGTTATCTATCGATAATGGAAATTCGATATCCCCTTGGGGGTATTCGCCGTTCGTTAAATCTGTAGCCTGAACACAATAGCATTTTCAGTTCGGGCTGAACGAAGGTTTGGGCACCACAGTAACCACTAGTGGAAACAGAGGCATTAGTCCCGGTTGGTAAGGCCCATTTGTCCCGGTTGTGCAACCGGGATGGGCCGGCCGGGACAAATGGCCCTCCCCCATTGGTCCCGGTTGTGCCAGGACCCGGGATTGTTAGGGATGGCCCACGTGGCGAACATGCCCAGGGAGTTCGTCCCGGTTCGTTTTAGGAACCGGGATGGATACCTTTTCTGAAAAAACAAATATTCCGCCCACTTTGCCTGCCGTGGCAGTTTATTTTTTTCAATTTTTTTGCTGCTGTCCCGCAATCCTCAACCGCGTCCACTGGACCACGTATTTAATTAAGCCCACTGGCCACATTTTGGTCAAAGGGCCGACTGGCCCGCGTCTTTTATTATAAGCCCACTGGCTGCATTCGGTCAAAGGGGCCACCGGCCACGCGGGGTCAAAGGGGCCACTGGCCAGCGGCCTCGTGGCTGGCTCGCCCGGTCCCTTAAATTAAGACCACAGGGACGCGCGGTCAAAGGGCCCACTGGCCGCCTCGTCTTCCCGCGCCTCCACTTCCCCGCGCGCGCGTGGCCATGAACGGCACGCCTCGGCTCCCCCCCCCCCCCGCATTCATGGCCGCCTGCAACCGCCGCCACATTTCGGCCGCCGGTTGGCATGCCAGCCCCCCCGGGTCCTTTTTAAAGGGCCCCCGTCGCCCGTACATCCCATTCACCCCGGCCGCGTCCCAGCCCACGCAACCCTAGCCGCCATGTCGCGCTGGTTCAAGCGCCCCAGGAACGAGCACGAGGCCGGGTCCTCGAGCGGCGCCGGCCAGAGAGGCGCCGGCGTCCCCCGCGCGTCGGCGGAGGCCTTCGGCTTCGGCCCGGGAGGTGTCCGCATTGGCGGGCAGCCGCGCGTCCCCGCTCCACCTCCGGCATCACGCGCGCCGCCCCGCGCCGCGCCCAAGGGCAAGCGCTTCCGCCGGTACGTGCGGAAGGAGGAGGCCGAGTGGCACTGGGACCACGCCACGCCGGTGCTCTGGCCGGATGTCCACCTCCCGGACGGCTGGCACCTGAACCCACAGCGCATCCCTGTGCCGCCGGCCCCGACCAATGAGGCCTTGCGCGAGGAGATCGACCGCCGGCGCGCGCTCCTGCCGGCCCACCTCCTCAGGGACCGCGTGTACGCGCGGAGCTCCCCCTACTGGACCACCTGGTTCCAGCAGGAGCACGACCAGCGTCGTCGCTCCTACATCCCCACAGCCCAGGAGGTGAGCACCGCCGACTACCCCGCGCCACCGCCGGGCAGGGAGCCGGAGCTTTGGCTCCTGGAGGACATCGCCGAGAACATCGCCGAGGACGAGGACCCCGAGCTCCAGGCCGGCTTGGAGGAAGCCTACGAGGCCTCCCGCCGCTCCCTCGTTGAGGACGAGGTCAAGCGGTGGGAGCAGGTCCTGGCCGCCGCTGCCGCCGACGGCGAAGCCATGCCGCCCCCTCCGGCGCCTGCCCCTTGGTGGCAGACAATGAACGCCGAGCTGGAAGCGTCCGAGGACCAGCCGCCGCCACAGCTGCTGCCCCCCGGCCTGGAGTACGGGATGACCTGGGCCTGGACCGGCGGCGTATGGTCGCCGGAGGAGCTACCGCCGCCGCCGGAGGAGCTGCCCCCGCCACCGCCGCACGCGCCCCCGATGCCTCCGCAGCCACCGGCGGGCCCGTCCCAGCTGCCTGCCCACCTGTGGCAGACACCCGCCTACCACTGCATCTCCTCCGACGAGGAGGAGTAGGCCGGCGCCGGTGCGCCCCCCCCCCCCCCCCCCCAAAATAGACTAAGCTACCCACCACCCTCCCAAGAAACGGCCGGCCGCCTGTGGCCGCGCCGCCGCCCCCTATATGTAAGCACGGCCGGCCGCCTATGACCGCGCCGCCCCCCTATGTAAGCATGCCCCCCGGGCCTTTTTAATATATATTTGTGTCGAAACATCGCGTCCCTAGTTCAACCCCGCCGGCGGAACCAGCGCCGGCGGGATCTTCCTACCCGTTCCCACCGCCGGCAGGGCTTCGCCAAGGCATGTCCGCTGTCCTGGGTGGTCGCTCGGCCTGGAGAGAGGGCTGAGATATTTATACAAGTGGGCCTCTAGTCGCGGGCCGTGCCACCAACCGGGACTAGAGCCCCTTTGGTCCCGGTTGGTACAACGGGCCAGGACCAAAACTTATTTCGAATTTTGGTGGCACCCTGCGTGCCCAAAAAATTTTAGCGCCAAAATTTGAAAATTGTTTAAGTTTGCACATTAACAACTTCTATATACTTTCGAATTTGACAAAAATTTCAACATGAAAAATGCTAGAATTTGCATAACTAATTCAAATCCATTTTTCGTTTAACTAAATAATTATTCTAACTATTGAAACTATTAATTATTTTACCATTTGCATATAATTTGAATATAAATATCTTACAATTTTTGTTTTCTCTCGTGATCTTCCGAGTGAGTCCAGAGCATACAAGTCATTCTGCGTCTCCAAATATCTTACATTTTCAAACTTCTTGCAGCTACAAATGTATTCTGATGAGTCGAATCTAACAAAATGACCCTGACGCCTGTTTTTGACAGTTATAGACCACGCAATCCAAGATCAGTTCAAATTCTAATCTGAAAATCTCAAACAGTGCAGGAGTGTATGCATTAGTAGCTTGCCAAAGTAACCGCAGAGGTGCAACCCTCTGCGTCATTTGAACTCCAAGGTAGTCAGCTTGTTGTTCAGCTAGACGTTTCTCCTCCAAAAATTTATCATATCTGTTAAAGAAGTACCGAAGATCTATTTCTGTTTTAAGGATATCTGTCAGGATGGTATCCCTGCTATCACTTCGAAGTGTGCCTGGAATATATGACACCCATAAGGCAAAGCCCATCTTTCTCTATCCTCATACAATCTACTTAGCCACTCGTTATCCTTCAGATTGTACTTCGCCAAGACCTACTAAAATCATGAGCGAAAGTTTCCGAACAGTGGAATATATCCCTTAATACTTTCGTTGCATTTTGATATATATCCAAGCGGTGGACAGTCCCTGGCCAAGCAGAAGCAACTGCATCCCCTATCGATGTAAAGCAGTCAGTCAAAACTGTTTTGGGCTGTTTATGGTGGTTAACTCCAATGAATAACAATAGAGGCCTGCCATAATCACTTGTTCTATACCGTGTGTCAACACATACTACATCTCCAAAGTAGTTATAATCCTGCAATATCTGTCAGGATGGTATCCGTACTATCACTTCGAAGTGTTCCTGCAATATCTGCCTACAGTTATCTCATACTCGGATATGGGTCGTAGTTGTCAGCTTTTTACCGGTCAATACAAAATACTGATCCATAAAGCGGGTCTACCTTTACCCCTTCTCCATTCAGGTTGACCCATTTGCACTTGAACAAAGGGACCTTAAAAGAAGGTCCATAGTCAAGTTCCCATATCTCCTCTATGTAACCATAGTATGTGTCATTTTTTCCATTCCTATATCGAATATATCATTACCACTACGGAGCTCAGGCTTCTTCTGGTTATCTGCCTCACCTCTGAAATGCTTCCCTCCTTTCTTTCTTACGGGATGCTTGGTCGGAAGAAATCTACGATGCCCCAGGTATACAACCTTTTTACATTTATCCAAAAAAACATTGTCAGTCTTATCTAAACAGTGTGTGCATGCATTGTATCCCTTGTTTGTATGTCCGGAAATGTTACTAAGAGCAGGCCAATCATTGATGCTTACGAAAAGCAACGCCCGTAGGTCAAATGGCTTTTGTTCGTTCTCATCCCACACACGTACACCTGGTTTGCCCCACAATTGTAAGAGTTCTTCCACTAATGGCCTTAGATACACATCAATGTCGTTGCCAGGTTGCCTCGGGCCTTGGATGAGGACTGGCATCATAATGAACTTGCGCTTCATGCACAACCAAGGAGGAAGGTTGTACATACATAGAGTTACAGGCCAAGTGCTATGACTGGAGCTCTGCTCCCCAAAAGGATTAAAGCCATCTGTACTTAGCCAAACCATAAGTTTCTCGCCTCTCTTGCAAAGTCTGGAAAGTCTCTCTCGATCTTTCTCCACTGCGATCCATCGGCGGGGTGCCTCAACTTTCCGTCTTTCTTACGGTCTTCTTTGTGCCATCGCAACAACCTAGCATGCTCTTTGTTTCTAAACAGACGTTTCTGCCGTGGTATTATAGGAGCATACCACATCACCTTAGCAGGAACCCTCTTACGGGGGGGCTCGCCGTCAACATCACCAGGGTCATTTGCTCTGATCTTATACCGCAGTGCAGTGCATATCGGACATTCATCCAAATTCTCGTACTTCTCACCGCGGAAGAGGATGCAGTCATTAATGCATGCATGTATCTTCTGCACATCTAATCCTAGAGGGTAGAGAGCTTTCTTTGCTTCGTACGTACTCTCAGGCAATTCGTTATCCTTTGGAAGTTTTGGCTTCATTAGTTGAAGTAAACTCTCAAATGCCTTGTCAGTCACACCGTTCTGTGCCTTTCATTTCAGCAACTCCAGTGTGGTACCGAGCTTTGTGCTACCATCTTCGCAATTTGGGTACAACAATTTTTTGTGATCCTGTAACATGTTGTCCAGCTTCAACCTCTCCAATTTATTTTCACAGTCTTCCCTTGCATCAGCAATAACTCGGCCAAGATCATCATCGGGCTCTTCTGATGCCTGTTCTTGATCACCTCCTTCTTCTGCATTCTCTTCCATTGCAGTATCATCGTATTCAGGGAACAAAGGATCTTCTTCTTCTTCATCGTCTTCCATCACAACCCCTCTTTCTCCATGCTTGGTCCAGCAATTATAGCTCGGCATGAAACCTCTCCGAAGTAGATGGCCGTGAAGGATTCTTTCGGAAGAGTGCTCTCTGACGTTCCGACAATCAACACATGGGCAACACATGAAGCCATTATCTTTGTTCGCCTGAGCTACAGCAAGAAATGCATTCAGGCCTGCCATATACTCGGAAGTGCGTCGGTCACCATACATCCATCGCTGTCATGCATCCATCTGCATCGTATAATTAAGTTTATCAAAATACATTACAATAACATATTAATACAGAGATGACCACAGTACATCGACAAATACTACTTTTTTATGTATCAGTTACAGATGAAAAAGATAAGTTTGTTAACCTCGGTCGAAGATACCATTTTCAGTGAGCTTATGTGTGGCTCGGGAATTTCGTCGAACACCTCGTGTGCATAGTAAAATAAAACACACTAACACCACCCTCTCTCACACCTCCAAGCAAAAAAAAATACGGAAGGGGGGCTGGGGCAGTATATATAGGGGAAGGGGGCATTGGTCCCGGTTCGTGGACTGAACCGGGACAAATGTTCATGCGCGTGCCACGTGGCATGTGGCTAGGCATTGGTCCTGGTCCGTGGCACGAGCCGGGACCGATATGTCCCCCACGAACCGGGACCAATGCCCCCAGGCGATTCCTGTTGCCCCGGGCACACAAACCGGGACCAATGCATAGCATTTGTCCTGGATTTGGTTGCAACCGGGACAGCTGCCCCCTGGCCCCCTGGACGAGAGGGGTTGTTTCCACTAGTGAACAGATCAATGTTTGAAAATTAATATAATGTCCTCCTTGATTAAAGTTCCTGAACCATATGCAAACTTGACTGCGGCAGTTCCCATACAACCACCACGACTGA
This sequence comes from Alopecurus myosuroides, assembly GCA_028641055.1. NCBI lineage: Eukaryota > Viridiplantae > Streptophyta > Magnoliopsida > Poales > Poaceae > Alopecurus > Alopecurus myosuroides. The sequence goes on along the minus strand of CM054063.1, from coordinate 49,254,014 downwards.
AACTAACCTATTTAACAAAACATCAACTCAAATTTGAATGCATAACTCTATTATGGTATAAGTAATGACATCTTCCATCCCAATACATAAAGGGGCATATAGCAAGAATTTATGAAGAACATACAGGCTTGTAGATAGAACAAGGAGGCTACAATTTCACAAATGTTATAATGAATAAAACTTACCCTGTTTCTTCTAAGGACATTAAAGTGGAAACCGGTGAAGGACCAAAGAGAACCATGCATGTAAACAGAGTTCATGAGTATGCGTACTGGATATTGAACTTTTGAATTTGTAAAGATGAACACATCATAAGCATCAATAAAAGCACAACAGATTATTGTGGTCTACATAGACAATAGGAAGGAATCATGCATTAAGCTTCATGAGAATAACCTGGAATGAGGTAATAAATAATTGTGTACATGCCTGAAGAGGATTGATATCAGGAGAATTCACGGTTCTAATATCCCGTCAACGCTCCAATCTGGCAGAGATGGAATTGGCTTTGTTCTAGGAAATAGGACTTCAACAAGGTCACACCGACCATAAACTGCTGCTCGCTGGATTGGAATTGCACCATGCTATATCATAAGAAAAAATAAGATAAGATGTTATATAATCCAGAGCGAAAATGACAAAGCATGAATGTGATTAGATTTTCCTTCGACAAAAAGTGTTGTGAGAAAATGAGATGTAACAGTTTTAAACACTGTTAACTGAACAGAACATAGTTTGCGGGAAAGCTAGACACATACTCCCTCCTGACTCTTGAGCCGTAGTACATGGACTCGGAGGAGCACTAATAAATAATATGGAATTACAATGACCTACTAGTATCATGGTTCTAAGATGAGATATGTATGACCTGTTGTACCACTTAACACTAGGGCTGCAATCTTGGGATGTCTTCCTAAGCCAAGTGCAACATGAACTCTGAAGCAAACCAGAACGGATGGAATTTAATACTATAATCTACTGCACAATCTAGTTGAACATGAACAATCTATACAATGTACTTGTATCTCAGGAGAGCCTAGTTAGAATCCACCCTGTACTGGATGCAAGGAGAAAGGGGCCAAGATTGCAAATCGCAGAGCATGCAAGTTAACGGAGAGATGAAGACAGAGATATAATTACCTGGTTAGGAATGTTAAGGTCGGCTGCAGCCTCTAGGAGCAAATTGAAAAAAATAGTTAGGCCATTCTCAACTGCTTGCGCTAAAGGAGTCGTTGCAGAGTAACCATGAGCATTCACATCGGCACCAGCCTATGGATACCAGTGAAATAACTTAAGACATAGAACTTGCACAGTTAATCATGACACATTTAACTAGAAAAAAAGGTTACTCTACAAAATCAGGACCCAGTTAAACATATAAAACATTAGAAAATACTCCCTCCGTCCGGAATTAAATGTCACAAAGTTTGACAAAAGTGGATGTATCTAGACATAATTTAGTGTTAGATACATCCACTTTTGTCAAACTTTGTGACACTTAATTCCGGACGGAGGGAGTACATGAAGTCAGCAAATTTTGGACCTCAATCAGTAGCTTGACGCATTTCAAGGACTGCACAAAACAAGCCACCAGGAGGGGTGAAAGGGTGCGATTCACCACTCTGTTGGGCTGAAAAAGGAACGAAACACAGTTTTTAAAATAGATATATATAGATCACATAATAATAATTTAGGTCATTTATCGAATTGCCCACAACGGACTTCGACTACTCAATTTTACCCCTAGCGCAGAATGGTGCTCAGTTTTGCCCTTACCTCGTGCGCAACTACTATGGAGAGGTCGGAACGGTGAGTTTGAAGTCGATTCCGTCTAGTGGCGTTAGCGAAGTGGGTCCGGAGCTTCGAGGTGGGACTGTCAAGTGAGTTTGAAGTCGTCCGGAGCTTACAGGTGGGACCGCCCAGTGAGTTGACTTTGCTGAATCGTCCACACCCGAGCCTCCCGACCCGCCGTCGTGCGCTGCCGCTATCGCCGCCGCCACCGCCGCACCACCCCCTGCGGCGCCACGAGCACCTGCGGCACCACCGCCACCTGCGGCGCCACCACCACCTGCTCTACCGCCACCTGATCCACCGCAACCGCCACCTGATCCTCAGCCAGCACCACCTCCCACCACCACCTGTGTCGCAGCCAGCGACACCCATTTGCGCCGCCTCCAGCACCACCTGCACCGCCGTGGCCGTTCCGCGTGGCCACCTGCTTCACCGCCTCCGTCCTGCGACACCGCTGGTGGGGCGCTCGTTCCACCACTCTGCCCGCCACCTGCTCGACGAAATGGATAGAAATGAAATAGAGAGCGGCGGCGACCGGAGACACGCCGCGTCCACGATTGTGTTCCCATTAGGTAAGTATTGAGCTTTGAATTGTCGATTCGACATGGGATGCCATTGATTTGCAGCTGATTTCGTCTCTGTTTTTTGTGGGTTAGGATGGAGTTGCGGTTTGTTTTCTTGGTCAACATTAGAAGGGATCGCTACATTGTCGATGCAGACAATAAGAAGAAATTCCAAGGAGGTTTCAGTTATGGGTTATTTATCAGGCTGCCCTCAGTTGGTACCACGACCTCAGTTTTGCCCCTAGCGCCGAATGGTGCTCAGTTTTGCCCCTAGTCTGTCCGCAAGGATTCTTTCTGTGACTCTTGTAGTTCTGCTGACTTGTGGGACCCTTAATAAAATCGTTTGACTGGTGACTTATGGGACCCAGAAGACAACCGCGACTTGTGCGACCCATAATAGAACCGTTGGTGCGGCTTGTGGGACCCAGCTGTTGACCGTTGGCGCGGCCCGTGGGACCCAACTGGTGATGGGTCGCTTTCAGCCGGCGGTTTGAAAGCGACAGAGCGCGTCCCCGGAGCTCGCGGTGGTGAGCATAAAATCAGCTGAGCAACGGAGAGGGCGGCCACGCGCAGAGGTGGGCAGCGACCCTTGTTCATAGGAAGGAGTTGGACGCGGGCGACGGGAGCGCGGCGTCCACGGGTAGCGCCGCCGTCTGGTACAGCTACAGGGGTGACATCCCCTTCTTCCCCGGCGGCATGTCATCGAGCTCCGCTTCCGTATCCCACTCTAAACGGCCGCGCTTCGGTCCAGTTCCGCTGGGAAGGTGCCCTGACTGCCCACGGACGGCGACCCTGAAGCGGCGGGTGATGCATGTAAAATGCATAGATGAATTTTGCATATTTTCACATGGTTTTCTATTACATATTGCATCATATAAGGGTATAATTCAATGTTTTATAGTATTTTGGGGTTAAATTACAAAGTCCCCCAACTTTTATGGAATTAACCCTGCTTGTCAGAAACCCCGTTTTCTATATTTTTGACGTTTCAGGGAGCAAACTTCCGCGAAATCACCTGAAAATATGCAGGGGTCATTTTCTTAGAAGGAGAAGACTTGCGGGCGAAGGATCCACGAGAATTGGGCAAGGAGGCCCAAAAGATGACCCTCCACGCGGCCAGATTCCTTGGCCGCGTGAGAGGCCCCCTTTTGGCCCCTGTGGCCCCAATTCCTTCCATCTTCGACTTACCGACTCCGTCTTGACCTAAAACCGACTATAAAAAAGGTCCCCCGTACCCTTACGGAGCAGAGCGCCGCCGAAACACCGAAACACCGAAACAGAGACCTGGAGTTCCAGATTGGAGGGGGAAAACTCCGGCGGGGCGCCGCCGGTGTGATCTCCTACCCCTCCAACGTCATCTCCATCGACATCTCCATGAAGAGGGAGTAGTCCACCCCAGGGCTATGGGTTTATGGAAGTAGCACTTGTATCTCTCTCTCTCTATGTGCTTCACTAATTAGATCCGTATGAGCTGCCTCACATGATTACGGGCATCGTTGTAATTCCTATGTGGTGGATCTTTTCTATGAGTTATTGAATCTGAGATTGCAATTGTTTCTCTTGAGTTATTTGAGTAGATATATCTTATGTATCCCGTTCTTATTTGCTAGCTTTGATCAATCTAGTTCTTGAGAGCGTGTGTGGGGTGATGGGTGCATTAGTTGGAGTAACGGGGGGTGGCTAGTGTTGTGAAAGTGACAGAAGTTCAGCGATCCACTTAGGTTTTGTTAAACCTTTCTTAGTTACCTCACTAGGGATAAAAAGGAGTACCTTGTTACCGGGGATTTGAAGTGACACTAATCAATCTCCATGACTATATCTAGCAAGTTCTTACCCCGTGTTCTTACTTCAATATGACCGTAGAGATCTCTATGCTAGGACGTGATGCCCATATGAAAGTACTCAATGTTAAACATGTTATTGTAATCTCACATGTAATTCTTTATGTCCACCGTCTACTACTTTATTTGAGATAATGCAAGTGTGAAACCATGAACCTCGGTCCTATTTTAAATATAAGAAAACACTCTAGTTACTTTGCTGCAATTTACTTTACTTGCACTTTACTTTACTTGCATCTCCAATTCGAATTTACATTATCTCCATCACCACTTGCATCACAAAAATACAAAAACAATCCATTGCATATTTATTTTCTCATTTGCATTTAGTAGTAGATTTAATTATTGCACATTTACTTTCAGTTTTGCATTGCAATTTAGAAGTCTCACACCTTGTGCTTGACAACCACTTGGTGAGGTTGAGGGCACAAAATTCTCTACTTGTTTGCAGGATCCTGGAGGAAGCTTGGAAGACAACTGCTGAAATACTGGTTCCCCAAGAGTTCGATATAAACCCTCGAGTCACCCTCGTGGGGAAGAAGGTTTGCCACTAGCTACACACTCTGCACTTGGAGTCTCAACCTAGCCATCAAGCGTTTTTCTGGCGCCGTTGCCGGGGAGCCATAGGTGAAGGAGTTGTCCAAGGGAGCTCACAAGAAGTCTTCATCACCAACAAGGTGTGCAAGGACCTAAGCTTGGGGAGGTTGCACCTACGTGATTACCGTCCTTTCTATCTCCACCTTCTTTCAAGTAGATTGTTTTGTTTCTTGTCTTGTTTTAGTTTTAGTTTTGTTTTTGTTCTTGTTTTTGTTTTGTCTTGCATATTTTATTTTAGTTTGCATTGTAGTTTTGCATTTAGTTATCTAGTTTATTTTAGTATTTCGAATTTGCCTAGTTACTTTACTTTTGTTTTGCATAAAAAATTAAAAAGTACATAAAAACTGTTAAAATGGGTGATAGAACTAAATTAAGTGACTACACAAATACACCCAATGACCAATTCATTGCTAGGCCAATTACTACACCTGAAATACAAGCTGAAAGCTATGAAGTAAGTCCTAGTTTATTGAATTTAATTACTAGAGAGCAATTTGGTGGTAGTGCTATGGAGGATGCCTCTATGCATCTTCATGATTTCATGGAAATATGTGATATGCAAAAATTTAAAAATGTGGAAAGTAGTGTTTTAAAACTGAAATGATTTCCTTTTTCACTTAGAGGAAAGGCTAAAGAATGGTTACTTTCACTACCTACAGCTAGTATAAAGTCTTGGGATGATTTAAAAGAAGCTTTCATTAAGAAATATTATCCTCCCGTTAAAATTTTGCAAAATAGGAATAATATCCTCTTATTTAGGCAAAATGATAATGACCATGTAGCCATGGCATGGGATAGAATTAAATTAATGATTAGAACATGCCCATCACATGGAGTAAATGAATGGACCATACTACACTCTTTTTATAATGGTCTAAACTACATGTCTAGAAGTATACTTGATTCTGCTGCTGGAGGTGCCTTTATGTGTAAAACTGTAAGAGAGGCTAAGAGCATATTAGAAAGCATATTGCAAAATTATAGTCAATGGAATACTGAAAGAGCACCCAATCCCACTAAGAAAATAAACTCAATTGAAGAAACCAATGATTTTTCTTCTAAAATGGACACTATTCTTGCTTTTATTAATAAACAAAATATGGAGAATGTGCCTTTGCAGGAGCTAGTTGGTAGTAATTCTGAAAGTGTGGATGTTAATTTTGTTAGGAATTATGGTAGCAATGGTTTTGGTAATGCTTACAATTCATATAGTAAACCTCCTTATGTGCCAAATAAACCTTCTGTTCCATATCCTAATGCTAATGAAAATAAGTGGAAGCCTTCTAGTGAAATTTCTGAATCTAATAAATTGCTTATGGAACAAGTTGCTAGTCACAATGCTATGATACATGAGTTAAATAAGTCTCCATTAGTAGTGATATTAAAGGATTGCAACTTCAATCTTCGAATTTAGATAAAGCATTGTCAAAATTAGCTGATAATCAAGCAACTCTATTAAGCATGTCAGCAGGAAAGCCACAAGCACAACCTAGTGTAGGAATGAATTCTATTACTATTGCTGCTCCTATTATTGAAAATATTGATCATATTGCTGAGAATACAAGTGAGCATGTCCCTACTAGCTTAGAAGAAACTTTGAATGAAATAGTGACGTACCCTGAATATTTACTTCCATATATGTCTTATCTTGCTAGCAAAGATGAAATTAGTCCTCATGAATCAAGCATTCTAGCTAAATTAGAGAGTAAAGTAGAGGAAATTATGATGCTTACTGAAATTAAGGATCCATTGCTTGATTTAGAAAAAAAGTAGCTTGCAAGAACTTATTGCTACTCTACAAAAATTTGCTAGTGATCCCACTATAAATGTTAATCAACCTGGCTTTGGATCTTATATTGCTAATCATGTCTTGCGAGAAAAAGTTGCTAGGTACAAGAATGAGGCCATGATACCTCCTAATCTTGGGGATGCATGGATCCCCAAGGTGCTAGTTTCAATTGGAAAAGAAATTCAACATGCTATGTTAGATCTGGGTTCTAGTGTATCGGTACTCTCTAAAGAATTATATGAATTGCTAGAACTAGAAAATTTAGAAAATTGCTCAAGTGAATTTGTCCTTGCTGATAACTCTACTAAACATGTTGTAGGACAAGTAAAAGATGTTATGATTGAATTGCACATGACTTTCGTACCCGTTGATTTCATTATTATGGATATGGGGGATAAATCCCCTACTCCTATTATTTTGGGTAGACCTTTTCTTCGTACTACAGGTGCAATCATAGACTCCAAGGAAGGGAATGTCAAGTTTCAGTTCCCTCACAAGAAAAGCATGGAGCACTTCCCAAGGAAGAGGGGCACGCTGAAGAACAAGCTCCCTCATAAGCTTTATCCCTCTTGATTATCAAGTAAGTAAAGCCTAGCTATATGGCTATAAAGCAAGCGCTTTACGGGAGGCAACCCGGTTGTTTTTGTTTGGATTTTCCTAGTGTCCTGTTGCCGTATCAAGAGATTAGTTTTTTTGTTTTAATTCTGGAGTTTTCAATAAAGAGTCAAGTCAAACCCATTTGGACTTATAAGTTGCTATCCTAGTGTATGAAATTTCTGTTTCAGCACGAGTCTTCTCACCGTATGATTTCACGTTTTTTATTGGTATGTCGGATTGAGCTAATTTTCTAGTATGTTCTGCAACTTTTCGTCCTCTGTAAGCACAAAAATTGGCTTAATTTTTTTACGAGTATAGCTTAGGGAAAAACGTTCGTTTTGCTGCTGCTGCTTTTCTGGACAGATTCTGCCTTCTTTTGTTTTATGCACTCTTTGGGCTTGGGAATCGAATTTCCATGATTCTTTCAAGAAAGAGAGTGAAAATAAAACATAATGAAACTTATTGTATATCTACTGGAGCATTTGATTTGGACTTTTGCACAGCAAGCATGTGATTTGTTTGTCCTTGCTAATCTCACCCCACAGAAATAGAATGGGAGAAACATGTTTTGTGAAGTTTTTTCACAGGGAATAGAGGAGCTGCGCCTCAAGACATCCAAGAATGGCGAAAGCCATAAGCTTGGGGATGTGATGAACACCCCACTGGATCTACACTCTTTTGGTTAGCACACGTCTACTTTCTGTTTTTCTAAGCAAAGCATTTATCGTAGAGACTTGAAGCGTCTAGTTTTTATTTTTATTTTTGTTTTGATAAGACCACCACCATCATTTTATATGAGATTGAGATACTGGAGTTTGGGGTTGGAATGTATTGGATGATAGTATTATGACTTGGAATAGGGATGCCATGGTTGATTTGAAGAGCTACATATGTTTGCATGATTTATAGGCTTTTTATGTGTAGAAATTTGCAATAATGTTGTCTTGAGCTATCTCTTATTCATGTCCTTGATGTTAGTTGCTGGTTTATTTAGTTTGTCATGAAATGAGTAGTTCTATGGACATATGCATGCATAGTAGATGGTCAACTATCTCCCTCTCGCTAGCCCAAAAATTTAAAAATTCCAACAAGTAAAAACTTGTTTCCAACACTCCTTAGCTAAGTATTTCCAGTGAGTCCACCATATCTTCCCATTAGCTTCATTGCTATTCCGAGTATGTTCACCATGTTATTGTGTTATTTATGTTCTAAATTAAGATATTCACTTTATTAATTTTCATGGGTTGAACTTGGGATAGGACTCTCACGAACTTTTGAAGGCACACTTTACTTTTTATGCATCTAATAAACATGACCCAATAATGGGAGCCACAAGGTTTGTGTTTGACAAGTGTGTGGTTGGGAGCTAGCTATAAACGTGTATCACCGGAAAGCTTTCAACATTGCACAAAAAATTTAGATTTGGTTGATATCATGTACTTTTGTTTTTGGACTCCTGCCATGCCGAAATGAAATAGAGTAATAGTAAGTTTTGATGAGTAAGTATCTATAATACTAGAGAAACGCATTGGGCCGCTAACCCAAGCCATGCTTTATCATGGTGGAAATTTACTTACAGCTTGAGTGACTCTACAACACATCCTATAATAAAATAAGAAGCTATGCATAATAGTGAATGAAAATAAAAAGGATGATGAGTCTACTCCGTTTGTTCATCTTGTCATTGTAACATGGGCTTGTTTCCATGTCATGGGGCAAGAGGTACCTTTTTGCGGTTCTCTATGATGTCATTAATACTTATTATGATTGTACAAAGCTTATTAGGAATCTTAAGTTGAGTAATCATGGAGTAGGTTTTCACACTCACGGGGCATGAGGCTTTCAACCACCTTGTCATTCTCATTACTTCAGTACTCACAATTTTAAAATGCTAGTGATAAAGGGGCAATGAGAGTCCTAGATCAATGGATACCATATTTCAATTAGTAATTTTAGTTGAATAATTTAGAGGCTAAATAAGACTTGATCATGTTTTACCTCTACTCAATTTTCTCCAAAATGTCCACCATATTTTCTATTCTCCATTATGCTATTCTTTGACCAATATAGGATTTTATTTTTCATTTTATGTATGCATTTGGTCCGTAGTGCTTTTATTTCATTATACACTTTGTGAACTTTCATGAAGCATCTTTGCTTGCATATTTGATATTTCTTACAACATGAATTGTATATTGCTACTCATTTCTAGTATTAATCATTTGATTATATGTAGCATGAATAATCTTCCTTGATATCCCATGATTATTTCAATATGCAAAACCCATCTTAGTTTTATCACCTTCATACTCGAGGACGAGCATGGGTTAAGCTTGGGGTTGTTGATGCATGTAAAATGCATAGATGAATTCTGCATATTTTCACATGGTTTTCTATTACATATTGCATCATATAAGGGTATAATTCAATGTTTTATAGTAGTTTGGGGTTAAATTATAAAGTCCCCCAACTTTTATGGAATTAACCCTGCCTGTCAGAAACCCCGTTTTCAATATTTTTGACGTTTCAGGGGGCAAACTTCCGCGAAATCACCTGAAAATCTGCGGGGGTCATTTTCTTGGAAGGAGAAGACTTGCGGGCGAAGGATCCACGAGAATTGGGCAAGGAGGCCCAAAAGAGGACCCTCCACGCGGCCAGATTCCTTGGCCGCGTGAGAGGCCCCCTTTTAGCCCCTGTGGCCCCAATTCCTTCCATCTTCGACTTACCGACTCCGTCTTGACCTAAAACCGACTATAAAAAGGGTCCCCCGTACCCTTACGGAGAGGAGCACCGCCGAAACACCGAAACACCGAAACAGAGATCAGAAGTTCCAGATTGGAGGGGGAAAACTCCGGCGGGGCGCCGCCGGTGTGATCTCCTACCCCTCCAACGTCATCTCCATCGACATCTCCATGAAGAGGGAGTAGTCCACCCCAGGGCTATTGGTTTGTGGAAGTAGCACTTGTATCTCTCTCTCTATGTGCTTCACTAATTAGATCCGTATGAGCTGCCTCACATGATTACGGGCACCGTTGTAATTTCTATGTGGTTGATCTTTTCTATGAGTTATTGAATCTGAGATTGCAATTGTTTCTCTTGAGTTATTTGACTAGATGTATCTTATGTACCCCGTTCTTATTTGCAAGCTTTGATCAATCTAGTTCTTGAGAGCGTGTGTGGGGTGATGGGTGCATTAGTTGGAGTAACGGGGGGTGGCTAGTGCTGTGAAAGTGACAGAAGTTCAGCGATCCACTTAGGTTTTGTTAAACCTTTCTTAGTTACCTCACTAGGGATAAAAAGGAGTACCTTGTTACCGGGGATTTGAAGTGACACTAATCAATCTCCATGACTAGATCTAGCAAGTTCTTACTTCAACTTCATGTCACATTGCTTAAAGCTATACTCTGGTTTTTCCTTAATTATCGAGGTGTTATGATTTATTTCGCATCTTGGTGGAGTATAAGAGGGATCAATATGACCGTAGAGATCTCTATGCTAGGACGTGATGCCCATATGAAAGTACTCAATGTTAAACATGTTATTGTAATCTCACATGTAATTCTTTATGTCCACCGTCTACCACTTTATTTGAGAGAATGTGTCGAGACATCGTAGTAGTTTTCATAGACGGGGGTGCCATGAGACTACGGTAGAGACGTGGGGTAACGGGATAGCGTAGTAACACGGAACACGGGATTTTACCCAGGTTCGGTACGTCGCGACAGTACGGCGTACCTACTCCTGCACTTCTCACTAATTGGGACTAAAGCCCGTTTATCAGGGTTACAATGTGAGGGTGTAGATCTAGCTTCTCGGCGAGGATGAGCTTCTCGGCGAGTTGCGTAGAGCTTGAACTTATGTCTAACTTCACTTCTTTTAATCTATCTCCCGTCCGGCTTTATATAATAGCCGGATTAGGGCTTACAGAATAGGAAACCTAGAAGACTACGTTTAACTTGTAACTTGGAAAGCAAGGAATCCGTCTTCTCCTCCAAGCTAGATCACGTGGGCCGTGATCCGGGTTCTTCTAGAATCCGGCTTCTGCGCGTCGGACTACTGGGCCGCCCAATGGACCTAAACCCATTACCATGTAGGCCACCCTGGTAGTCCGGCTCTTTGTCTACCATCTTCTATACCCCTATTCAGTATATATCCGACAGTAGCCCCCAGGAAGGATCAAAACTCTGATTCTCCGTCTTTCGCCAAATACATTTTGTCCGGGAAATCTTGATTCAGCAGTCTTGATTCTTTCTACTTTCCTTTTGAAGGAGATGGTAACATAAAACTCGGAACTATGAAAGTCCGGCTTTTCTTCTCGCGATCCTTCGCGGAAAAGGAACTCATAACGTCAGCGTCTTAAACATGCTGACGCAAGCGCCGCTTGGTTCCACGCGGGAAACCCCTCAGCGTATCTCTGACATATTCTCACGGGAAACGAGGAGATAGCCATCATTCCCCTGCCGTTTTATTTCCCGTGGTTTCCGGCGATCGACACGCGTCGAGCATCCAACGGTCGAAAGAGCCGTTGGCACGTATCTAAACGATTTTCCGGCTATAAATAGCCATCATCGTCCTCATCAGAAACTTTCCTCACTCCCTCACTGCTCACACCATTGACGCGCACGCGAGCTCGAGAGCAAGTCCTTGTCCCAGGCGCACTTAGCATCCAAACGCACCGAAACGCGCCACCAAAAGATGGCCTCCTCGCCGTCGTCGCCGACCCGCGCCGCCATCGATGAGCTCGTCAGTGATCTGGATCCGCAGCCAGGATCGCCTAAGCACGCCGGCGGCAAGCCGGAGAAGACTACGGCTTCCGCGGCGGGCGGAGAAAACTCTTCCGCCACCGCGGACGTTGCGTCATCAAGTGCCGCGACAACCCCACCGTTCGCACCCGAAACGGTGGAGGAAAAGATCGAGCTCCTCGGCGACGAACTCGCCGCCGCGGAGGCTGCCGCCGCCGCCACCGCCGCAGTGGACGAGGAAGCTGAATCTGCAGGCAACTGGATTGCCTGCAGTATTCCTCCGGCTCTCCTTCCAAACTTGGAGAAGGAGGGACTGGTACTTAAGAAGAAATGGCGGCTTCCGGAGGAAGAGACCGAGCCAACGCCGCAGAACGGCGAAAGGGTAATTCTCACTTCCCACCTCTTACGAGGTATGGGGCTCCCGCCTTCTTCTTTCTTCCTCCAAGTTCTTTCTCATTATAACATCCAGCCCCACAATCTTCCCCCCAATTCCATTCTATACATGGCCGGCTTTCAGGCCTTGTTTGAAGGCTACTTAGGGCTAGAACCTAGGTTAGACTTCTGGATGTACTGCTTTGGAGTTAAGTGGAACTCTTCGGAGGGCGCACTCCCAACTTGCGGGACCATATCCTTCACTCTTCGGAGATTCCGAGAGGATTTGTTCCCCAAGATCAAAACCTCAGAATCCGTCAAATTTTGGACGGGTTCTTTCTTTTATCATCCCGACGTGCCTTTTCCTAAAAAGGCCGTCGGGGTTCCACCTTTTGTGAATTATGCCGCCGTTCCCCAGGATAACTGGGGAACAGAAGCCGTCCAAGTTCTGCCGCCAGATCTACTAAAGATCAAGCGGCGCATCGCCAAGCTCACCTCCATGGATCCGCCTCTAACTGGCATGGACACGGTTCTATGCTGGCTGATTAGGCGGATCCAGCCACTAGCCAACCACAGCGGCCGTCTCCTGTGCGACTACACGGGAGTCAAGGATCCAATGCGGACATCCGCCAAAGATTGGCCCGCAAAGGAACTTAGGCGGCGCATCAACCAGTTGGTCGCATCGCGTGACCAATACACAGAGTGTCGGCCAATGTACACGGCCGAAAATCCGGTTCCCAAGGTAATTTTTCAGTCATTTGGGTACAGTTCTATTTTTTCTCGGATTTCCTGGCTTCTGATTTTGGTTTTGCTTGTCCGACAGTTCACGGATCTTTCAGATTCGGACTTGGTATCCGAGGCTGAGCTGGACGCGCTGCGCACCGCCGCTACCGGTGGACGCAAGCGCAAGAAGATAACTTCCTCGGAAGAAATTATCGATCTTGACGGAATCCCCGTCGCCACTTCCAGGTTATTTTCTTCTGGATTTTTCTTTTATGGGAACTTTTTTTTCATCCATCTCCGGTGTTTTAACCTTTTCCGGGTTTTTATGTTTTTAGCCTGCCACCTTCCACCCTGAAGCCGAAGAAGCTGAAGAAACACAAGGTTTCTTCCAGCCGAGGCAGCCAACCTTCTCCCGCCATCGCCCCGGACACGCCAAGCACAATGGCGGAAGAGCCTACTGCAACCCCCACCACCAAGCCCCCAGAGCCCAGCCAGCCCATTGTGTCCGACACGGACACGAGGGAAAGGGCGGCTCCAGAGGTGGGAAAATTACCTCGGACTTTCGACGAGGAAATTCCCACCTTTGACAAAGATTTCAAAGCTATCAATGACGGCTTGGACGCAGCCGGGAATCTCTTCGCGGAATACGCGAAAGAGTTCAAAGAAAACTTGGCAGGTTTGCAGCGCATGAGCCAGGTATATAACTCTAGCCCCCAAGCATTAATTAAAATGCGTGCTTTTTGCTTTGATGCTTTTTGTACTCATTCTTCTCCTTGCTATGTTTCAGCAAACCTCCGAAGCCATCAATAGGGAAGTTTTCAAGAAGCTTACCATCAAGAATAAAGAAGTTAGAAGTCTTCTCTCTATTCTTGAAGAAAGGGAAGCAGAGCTGGAATCAGCTAAGCTCGCACTGTCGGAAACACAAGGTAAACATTTTCCTTCTGAAATTTCCGATTCAATTATTTGCCTAAGTTTTTTCCGAGGAGCTGGCTAACTCGGATTTTTCCCTTGCTTTTCAGCTGCGTTAGCTCAGGCTAAACAAGCAGCAGAAGATTCTGGCAATGCCGAAATTCTCCGCAAGGAGAATGTTGAGCTTCACAAGAACCTTGTGAAAGCACAACAAGACTTGGAAGCCAGTAATCTGGCCCTTGGATTTCTAATTCCAAGGCTTCCGAGCAGGCGGAGAAGGACAAATCCACCATTCAGGATTTGACCGACGCTCTAAACCTTCGCCTGGAGGAAGTTTCCGAGATCGACAAGCTCATCGGTAAATTTCTGACTCATTTATCATCTTTCCATGTTTTACTTTTCTCTGTTTTTCCGTCTAACCCTTTTGGGTGTGTTATTGGAAAAACCAGGAGATACCCCAGATGGCACTCGGGTTGCAGGCATCCGAGCTTTCGGGGAGACATGGACTTTGATGAAGGCTGCTGCAACGCAGCTGGTAGACAAGTTTCTTCCCGAAAAATCTGGGGAGTGCTCGGTGGTTGAAAAACTTCCGGGTGCCATCATGGAGGTGGCGGAGTCTAAGGAATCTCTCCTTCGCTCCGCTGCACGGGGTGGTGCGTGCATGGCTCTTGGCCTCATGCGCATGCACTACCCTAGTGCTAAATCCTGGCGCGTGGCGTCCGGTGTCCCTCAAGGATACACGGATATGCAGCGAAACACCATCTTTGGTGAAGTCAAGGGCCACGCCACCCAGATTGCCTCCATGGTAAATATCTCCGTCAACTATCCAGAAGCGGAGATTCCTCCAATCCCCGAAGACGAAAGCAGCGAGGAGGAGTCGGATGCTTGAAGGGTTACCTGGAACCTGGATAGAAAAAATAGACAATAGGAGCATTACTGTTTTTTTTTTGACTTTTTCTACTGTAGGGCAAAGAACCCCACAGCCTTTTATTGATATGTTAGGAAAGGGACAACCATTTACAACAGCCAGACCCCTAGGGGAGGCTATCTATCCAACTTTTTACAGCCAAGGATTTCTCCTTCTGAAACCTATGTACATGTAGAAGCATGTCATTAGCAAATCTATTTCTCCAAACAGAGAATTTAGGTCTATCCAATCTAAAAATTGCATCATTCCTGATCTTCCAAATGTTCCAGCAAGCAATGAATGCCACTTCCAAAAAGAAATGTTTACCAAAACTCTTCCTAGCAAGCCTTGCCTTTGAAAGCAAATCAACTCCCTGTGACCAATCAATGCCCAGATAATTCCACACTCTGCTGCTAAAATTGCATTGAAAGAACAGATGATCTCTGTCTTCATAGCAGTCTCCAACACAAAGAACACAATTATCATCCTCAGTTACAGCCCAGTGTCTCCTCCTCAGAAGGTCTTTTGTATTCAGTCTGTCATTAATCAGTAACCAAGAAAACATCTTAATCCTCATCATACATTTACTTTTCCATGGCCACTGTACCACAGGGCAAACCACAATGTCCTTATGCACATGAGCATAATATTTAGCAGCTGTGTAAGTACCACCTTGCCAAGTACAGAGCCATTCATCATGTTTTGAGGCATCTAGCCTAACAGAATCCATCCAATCCGAGAGGATAATCAAGTCATCAAAAGCTTGTGTTGACAAGGGCAGGTGAAACCCCTCTTCCCTCTCCACTAGGCTCATGATAGTCCACACTGATGCCTTCTCATCCTTGACAAATGAAAAAAGTCTGGGTAGCCTAAACTGTAGTGGCAGAGAGGAACCTCCAATCTCCCAAGAGTCCATCCAAAAGCACACAGATTTTCCACTATTAACCACTGGTTTGGTGATCTCCAAGAATTTTCCCACTAATTTCAGATTATCCTTCCACCAAAAGGAACCACATGGGTCCTCTTTATGTGGGATGGTATCTCTATAGTAGTTGTCCCAGATTAGTTTAACCCAAGGCATCTCAAACTTGTTGTAAAACTTATTGACAAATTTGAGCATCAATGCATCATTCTTAATAGAGAAGTTAGTAATACCTAAGCCTCCCTTCATTTTTGGTTTAGAAATCATATCCCAAGAAGCAAGAGACTGTTTAGGAGTATCATCATTTCCTCTCCATAAGCACTGTCTAATAATTCTATTCAACTGCTCCACAATCCCCTGAGGAAGCTGCAGAGTGGCAAGAAAATGCACAGGAAGGGAAGTGAATACTGAATTAACCAGCTGCAGCCTAGCTCCTTGTGATAAGAAACAGGAAGAAGCACACAATCTCCTCTCCAATCTCGTCACAATTGGAGTTAAATCACTGATTTTTGGTCTAGTAGTTCCCACAGGCAAACCAAGATAAGTAAAAGGTAAAGAACCAACTTGGCATCCAAAACTCTCAGCTAGCAGCAATAAATCATCAGGCTCCACATTGATTGGTAACATGCTGGACTTATGGAAATTAATTTTAAGCCCTGTGGTGACTGAGAATTTATGTAACAAGGTTTTAAGGGCCATGATTTGTTCCTGGTCAGCAGGAACAATAAGAAGAGTATCATCTGCATACTGGATGATTGGAAAGTCAGGATCCCCTGTGTCAATAGGCAGAGCAATCTGTCCTGAATCCAAAATATCATTGATAGCTTCCTGGAGCAGGTTAGCCCCAATTGTGAACACCAAAGGAGATAAGGGGTCCCCTTGCCTTACTCCTCTTCTGCACATAAATTGCTTACCAGGCACTCCATTGAGTAGAACTTGGGAAGTACCAGAGGCTAGTAAATCTGTTACCCATCTTATGAAAATGCTGTCAAAACCTTTGCACTGGAGAATTTTAATTATGGCCTCATGCTCAATTGTATCAAAGGCTTTCTCAAAGTCCAGTTTTAAAATAATTACTGGCCTTTTGGAAGCATGGCACATATGTATATATTCCAGAGTCCAGGCAATGCAGTCCTGTATAGTTCTGTTTCTGAGAAACCCATATTGATTCTTGTTAAGACAGTCCAGAATCCTGTTCTGTAACCTATTAGCAATCAGCTTAGTAAGGAATTTGAGGCAAACATTAGTCAAGGAAATAGGTCTATAGTCACTCTCAGTCTCTGGAGATGAGTTTTTGGGAACTAGAGTGATGAAGGATGTATTAATGCTAGCAACCCCTGTCTTTCCAGCATGAAAATCCTGAGCCAGTTGATAAAAATCCTTAGCAACAATTGACCAACATTTTTTTAGAAATATACCTGTGAACCCATCAGGACCTGGAGCTCTATCACCTGGCATATATTTAATAATATCATCCATTTCTGTTTTAGTGAAAGGTTTAGATAGTTCCTGCAGTCCATCTACTCTCTTAACAATTCTATCAATATCAAGACTCATGGTGATGTCATTAGTGCAACCCATTCTGGCTTTGAAAACATTCCAAAATTTACCAGCCATTTGATCATGATCTGTAATTAATGTGCCATCCTCACTCTTAAGACTAGCAACAGAGTTCCTCCTCAATCTATTGGTTGCCATGGCATGGAAATATTTGGAATTTTCCTCTCCCACTTTAGCCCATCGTATGGTGCACCTATCTTTCCAATATTTGGTCTGAGCTGATAACAGTTTTTGTAGGTGTTGTTTAACCAGCTTTCTGAAGTTTGACTCAGGGATAGAGAGCACCCTATTCTCTTCAAGTTCATCCAAAATAAAGATAGCTTTATTGCAAAGCTCAATCAGAATCTTTATTTTTGATAATCCAGTACTCCATCTTTTCAGATCATATCTCAAAGTCTTAAACTTGGCAGCCAATGTTGCAGCACTGGAAGATTTATATACTTCTTTTTCCCAAGAGCTTTGGACACATTGCAAAAAGCCAATCTGATCTGTCCAAAAACTTTCAAACCTAAAAATCTTAGCTTTGGGGATGCAAGTACCAATCACTACTACACATGGTAGATGATCAGAGGAGGACTTAGCCAAAGGAAGTACATAGGTATTAGGGTATGTGATAGTCCAATTAACAGATGTAAAAAACCAGTCTAACTGAACCAGTAAAGGGTCTGCCTGCATATTAGACCATGTATAGGACCTCCCTTTAATAGGTAATTCCACTAATCCAAGATTACCAATAATATCATTGAACAGAAACATATCATTAACATCCCCAGTTCCTCTATTTCTGTTATCACTTGATCTGGAAAAATTGAAATCACCTAGAATTAACCAATTATCAACAAAACCAATATCCAAATTATAGAGCCAGGACACAAAATTGTCTCTTTCAATCCCTTGACAAGGTCCATAGACATTAACCAATCTCCATTTTTCAGAATTATGCACAGAAACAAAATCAATCACAATACCAAATCTTTGCAATTCCACCAATGACCCAGCTAATATAGATGAATTCCAAATGACAATGATGCCTCCTGAGGCACCCACAGAGGGAGAGTATACAAAAGAGTCAAAACGTTTGGGACAAAATTTTTTAATTAGCCTGTGATCAAAGTACTCAATTTTAGTTTCTTGCAAACAAATGACTGAACACTGACTTTCTTCAATCTTAGCACGCACATCAGATTGCCTCTCCTCACCATTCAGTCCACGCACATTGAGATCAAACACCTTCCACATACGATTACCAGTACTATTCATTACAACTGATAAATAAAAGAAAACCACCAATTGGTACAATTGGAGGTAACAAAAGCACATAGAGTCTGACAACATAGAAACAAGTTCCAGTTAACAGATACAGAAAGTGTGCCACAACAACCACATGATTACAGCTCCAAGGATAAAAGAAACACACCCACTGCACTGCCAACCCAGCCACCCCAAGTACCATAGGTGAACTAAACATCTGAACTGTCTGATGAAGTAGAAGGAGTCCTAGCTGCAAGCCTCTCCTCAGATAGCAGTGATTTATCAATCCCCAAGCCAATCCCAATCTGTTGCAAAGTTTGGATGGAAGTATATGGTTTTACTCCATCAGCACCACTGAAATTGTTAGCATCAGCATTCTGCTCATGTTCCTTGGAGGGCATAGCCAGAGGTTTCCAAACTGAAAGATCACAGCTACTGTTACTCTTTTTAGCACGTTTCCTGTATTGAGTATGGCCATCCAGCATAGGGGAAGGCTTAAAACCCTTCTGTAGCTCCATTTGTCTGGCACTGCGTCTGACAGGTCCTCCTAGTAACACAACCTTCTTAGCCTTGAGCTTTGCAGTTTGAGATAAAAAATTCTCAGTGCCAGAGGACTGAAAATCCATAGCAGATTGAGGCATCTGAATAGGAACAGCACTAGGTAGACAGGAGTGTTTAGCCTTAAACAATTTCAGTCTAGGAGAGTGCCCTGTCTTCCCCACCAGACCAAAGACATCAAACAATTGATCAAAAGCTTGAGTCCAGGAACGCTTGTTCAATTTAATCAGCCAGAAAGGAGAACCATTCACTGAAGCAGGAATTGAGAGAGATAGGAACTGAGGCATATTCTTCTCAAAAAGTCTTGTCCAGGCCATCAGAGGTGGAAGGCAGGGACCAAACACAGTCTGTACCAGCCCAACCTGAATATCTTGATTGATTTGCAGAGGAGGGTATTGGACTGAAGAAACAGAGGCCTCAGAAGGATTTAAAACCATGGAGAATTGATCCTCTACTTCTTCTTGCACCATATTCCAAGGTTCACCCAAATCCTGTTGCTGCTGGTTATCAACCCCCTGCTGATGCTGCACATTATCCCATCCAATTTCAGGGAATTGAGGTCCCACAAACATATTAGCATTGGGTACTAAACCACCAGGTAGTGGGTGTGGATTACCATCCAAAGGCATCTCATCTTCATCTGCTGGTAAATGGTCTGCAAATTCAGCTGACAGGATATAGACAGGTGCAGTCCATGACTCTTTAATAGCTCCCACTGTGGAAAATTTGCAAAACACCACATCACGAGGAACCCTTGCAGGCGAAGTGAAATCTGCTAGAACCAGAATCCGTGACTTAATGGGATCATCCATGTTCCAGGTGATGTATTTGCCAAAGGTAGAGACCGCATTGATGATATCCGCCGTGTTCCTGTAATCTGGCGGCACACCTAGAAACATTAGCCAGCCACGCCTAAATCCCTGTTCAGCACGATGGTTCAAAGCTCTCTCTGGTTCCACAAACCTCACTGACACACCAGGCAGATGCAAATTAAAAGGACCATGCTGAACCAAAGCGTTCCTAGAATTGACACTAAACATCTCGAACAGCCCCACACCAAAAACAGCAGGCTGATCCTCCACAATGTTCCTATCCAAGTGCTCTGTCAGGAAAATACGAACCTGTGTCCTCCAAAACTCCTCTGTCCCCGGCGGTGGAGCCGGATTAACCAGAGCATAACAGAAAGCACGATGAATCTCCGGCGGGTCTTGCGCAGGGCAGCAGAACGTGCGCGGAAGCCTAGTCGGTCCACCATCGATGACTTGATGTCCCCAAGGTAGCCATGGCAGCGGATCCATCTCGAAGTTGGCCATGGTTCCGACAGCGGCAGAAGCTCGAATCGTCAAGGGTTGATTTGGGGGTGGAGACACAGGTGTAGAAGTCGAGGCGAGCACCCCCGGAGTTGCCGAGACTAAATAAGAAGAAGTTGTACCGACCAGGGGGACCTTCACGGTTCCGACAGAGATAGAGCTTACCTTTTTAGGTGTCCACCTTTGAGTAAATTGGGCCCTCCCCAAACAAAGCTTGGCCTTATGCCCATATCGGGAACAGAGTTTGCAACGAATTTGGTTAGTACAACTAGCAGTATTATGGCCCATCGAAAGGCATCTCCGGCAATCCCACGACTCGAAATCCACCACTGTCTGAGTCTTAACCACCGAAGGGAGCAAAGCCTCAACACCAACAGATGCATTAATATCAGTATGTGAATGCTCAGAGCAATCATTTTTTCCAGTCAACGCAGACACCCCAACAACGGTATGAGCAGCCGCTGAGTCCACAGTCATATTAACAACGTCAACAGAGGAGACTCGATCAATAGAAACTGGAAGAAATTTCTTAACAACCATGGGCTTAAAAGACTGATCCAATTTCTTACTCTTGAACTGCTTATTTTTCCTTGAGACCAGGACCCATTCATTCTCACATTCCTTGAGCCAAGAATGATACTCACGCCTCCAATTAGGGCCACCATTACTCCAAAGGTGAAAATAACATTTGAAGTGCAAGCAGCTGTAAGATTTCAATTGCAAAATAGACAAACCAACTTGCTTGCAAGAAACTGAGAAACCAAAAACATTATCAGCCAGTTTAAACACTTTCAGCTCACCACAGAAACCACCAATTGCTGCCTCCAAGGCAAAACTTACAGTATCCGAGTCCAGACCGAATGTGAAACGAGCAAAAGACACTACCATGGTGAAAGAACCAATAGATCTATCTGCATGCACTGGAGTAGAAAATCTCTTTTGAATATGAGCAGCAAAGTTTTCACCAGGAGTGAAGTCAAACCCTAGATCACGTGTTGCTTGGACCGCAAAAACTGAAGGATCCACCGGATCAGAGGAGAGTTCGACCACTGGATAATCATTATGACGTGGGATCTTGACACCAACCAATGCCACATGACAAGGAAAATAGATCGTAGATCCAGGGTGAATTACCTCATGCTTGCGTAGATCCCTCGCGTCCACCTCATCCAATGATGTATCCAGTAGATCCAACCGACGAGAAGCCGGATCAAGACGTAGGAAACCCTGGTACAGGGTTTTACGACGAGTAACCAGTCCCGTGACAAATTGCACCCTCCACCGCCATAAACCCACATGGGCCATCACCGAGAGCCAACAAGGAGAGAGAGGAAGTGTACGTCGGCGCCGGAGCGGCCACCGACGGGAAGGAGGGCCGAAGCCCTAGACCGCCGCCAGATCGCCTAGGGTAGATCGCCTAGGGTAGATCGCCTAGGGAAGGAAGAGGAGCATTACTGTTCTTTTAATGTAATCCAAAATGTAATGCTTCTTTTGTATGAATCAAACTTCCGTCTGTTGCAGTTTAAATTATGAAATTCTTTGCAAGTTTTTTGGGTTTTATCATTCCTTTATCTTCTAAGTTCTCTGGTGTGTATGTTTTAACTGTCCTTAGTGTTTGAAATGGCTCAAATAGCAATATGAATCTTCATGCCGAGTAACTGGGGACGAACCAAGCAGTTTTTGAAACTCGGAAACATGGACCATGCTAAAGGCATTTTTACTAACTAGTTCCAATAACCCAACACGCACACAATCAGATAAGACTTAGAGAAATCAAGGAAAGTTTTAAGTGAAACTTGGGCACACAGGCAATTCAAGTTCCCTTAGCCGTTAACAGGCTGAAAAATCATTCAGTTTTGTAACACCGAGTACGCAAGCACAATTCGGGTTAACGTTGAGCAATTTGTAAGATCATTGGGAAATAGATGAGGCGGAAACACCTTGCACTTATAAAGAATATGGATGACAGTATTCCGACAACTTTATTTCATGATCTCAAAAGATGTTTACATAGAATTGAACTAAGTACGGAAAGGTACATAACTTTCTAGACGTTCCCAGGCTTCCGCAATGCACTTGACTTTGTCGAATTTTTTCAGCAGCTTGTAGAGTGGTAAGTTTTAGCCCCCAGCCAACTGATAAATCTGCTGACGGCTGCAGCGGAACCCGTCAATCTTTGGACGTCTTTTACACATGTAGGTTTTGAGATGTTCAAGATTGCCTTGATCTTTTCCGGGTTAACTTCTATTCCTCTGTGGGAAACAATGAAACCCAGAAGTTTTCCTGAGGGAACCCCGAATACGCACTTAGATGGATTCAACTTCATCTTGTAAGTGCGCAAGTTTTCGAAAGTTTCTCGCAAATCCTCAAGGAGTGTATCTTTTTCCTTGGTTACGACAGCGATGCCGTCCACGTAAACATGAACGTTTCTGCCAATTTGACTATGCAAACAGCGTTGCATGCAACGCTGGTAGGTTGCACCTGCGTTCTTCAGGCCAAAAGGCATGGTTATGTAATTGTACGTCCCATACGGGGTTATAAAAGAAGTCTTGATTTGATCTTCCTTTTTCATGCGTATTTGGTGGTACCCGGAGTATGCATCCAAAAAGCATAAAAGCTCGGAGCCTGCAGTGGCATCTATTATTTGATCGATTCGCGGTAACGCGAATCTATCTTTCGGACACAACTTGTTCAATCCTGTGTAATCTATACACATTCTAAGAGCAGTGGTGTCTTTCTTCGGTACTAGGACAGGATTTGCGGACCAATCAGTATGGATTACTTCCTTGATGAAATCCGCTGCTAAAAGCCGGATAATTTCCTTGCCAATAGCCTTCCGTCTTCTTCCGTCAAAACGACGGAGACCTTGTTTGACGGGTTTTGATCCGGGAATAAACTTGAGTTGGTGCTCAGCAAGTTCCCTGGGTACGCCTGGCATGTCAGCTGGACACCAGGCAAAAATATCCCAGTTCTCACGGAGGAACTTGATGAGCTCGCCTTCCTATTTGTCGGTCATCCCAGTCCCTACGACGACAAATTTTGTCGGATCTTTGGGATCTAGGATTACCTGTCTTGTATTCTCGGAAGCCTTGAAACTATCTGTTGGCTTCCGAGTTTCCTTTCCTGCCGGCATTTCTTTCGGCGATACTTCCTTGGCTAATTCCTTCAGTTCCTCCTTTGCTATAACTCTCTGAGCGCAAAGGGCGTTTTCTTTCTCCAACTCGTTTGCCAGCTTGAAATCACCGGCTATGGTGATTACTCCTCCTTTGGGTCCTGGCATTTTCAGCTTGTTGTAAATATAACAGGATCTTGCCATGAATTTGGCGAAAGCTGGACGTCCGAGTATTGCGTGATACACGCTTTCGAACGGCACTACTTCGAAGGATACTTTTTCCTGCCGGAAGTGATCTTTATCTCCGAAGGTGACATCTAGGGAAATTTCTCCTAGGGATCGTGCTTGCCTGCCAGGAACAATGCCGTGGAAGCGTATATTGCTGTAGTTGAGCTGGGACTCGGAGATCTTCAAGTGCTTCAGTGTATCCAGGTACATTATATTAATGCTGGATCCTCCGTCCATCAGCACTCTTCTTAGCCTAGTATTTTGAACAATAGGGCTTACCACAAGAGCTTGTGTGCCGGGTTCAGGGATATTTCCGGGATGATCAGACTGATCCCAGATTATCGGTGTGTTGGAGTACTTCAAGAATTTCGGAGTTGCCGGAACAACCGCGTTTATTTCTCGAAGTGTTCTTTTTGCCACCTTTGCTGACGGGGTTGCTAAGAAAGTTAGCATTGCTTCTCCGTCAACTCTCGGAAATTTGGGTTCGCCCTTTCGCTGTTGTTCCTGGATTTTGTCATCAGTGTCCGATTCACTGTCTTCTTTTTCAGCTTCTGGCTTTTGTTTGGCAGGTTTCCTTTTGGAACCCTTTCCTTTATTTCCGGATCCTGCATTGCCTTTCATATGCTTGTTTAGCCGGCATTGCGCGTTTGTGTGGGTTGGTTTCCCAAATTGCGAGTGGTGGACGCAGGGTTCCGACTTAATTCTCTCCCATTCTTCGGGAGTGTAATTGATTGGATCTGGACTGCGGCCTTTCCACTTATTCACCTTTTCTCCTCCAAAGGCTATGTTGACCTCCTTGGGCTTTGTCGTTGACTCTGGAGTTCCTTTTTTGTCAGAACGAGGGGTTTTCTTGGCGAGTATTAGTGACTCAATATTGCCTCCTCTTGCTCTGATATCATCTTCGGCTGCAGCATGCTCATTAGCGGTTGTAAGCATAGATCCGAGATCTTTGTGCTGTTTAGAACCAACCATGAACGGTACGAGTCCGGGTTTTAGGCCATTGACGAAAGCATGCATTGCTTGTACGTCAGTTACTCCAGAGCAACTATTCTTCATTGCAGTCCACCTGGAGATGAAATCCACGTATGGTTCGTCCTCAAATTGGGTGCAACGGTTCAGCTGGTTGATGCTATTTGGGCGTTTGTATGTTCCCCGAAAATGCTGAGTGAATACTCTAGCCATATCATCCCAGCTGTCGACAGTTCTTGATGGTAAACCATTAATCCAATCTCTGGCTCCGTCTAGCAACATTAGGGGAAGAAACTTGACAGCTTCCAGGTCTGTCCCATTGTTGATTTGGACGGCTGTATAATAATCTGAGAGCCAGGTATCCGGGTTTGTACTGCCGGTATATTTTTGGTAGGTTGGACCAACTTTGGCGAAGCCAGAATGCAGGGTTATCCTTCGGATCCTGTTAGTAAAACACTTAGGACCAAAGTATAGATCATCCTTTTCTGCTCTATCAATGTGTGCAGAATATCTCCCAGCTGAATGGACAGAAGGGGATCTGCTCCTTTCTTTTCCATTGTTGCGCGGACGCGCTTTTCCGAGGTTATCTCTATCTCTTCCGTATTCACGTCCTTTAGGCGGAGTTCTGCTTCTATGCCTTTCCTTATCCTTAGGAGGTGTCCGGGATCTTTCACGTCTGTGAGGTATATCATATCTTCCAGCTTTTTCAGCTGGGTTTCTCGGAGGTGGCATTATTTTGCCGTCATTCCGGTGTTTGTCTTCCCGATCGTGTGGTTTATATCCATCTTTCGGGAGATGAGGTCCGATTCTAGACGTTGCGTCCGGGTTGTCTGGGTTTTTCCTGTCTTTTCTCGGATCATCTTTTTTATCCGAATCTCCGGGTTCTTCCGGTCCAGGTGCTCCAGCAGCGCAAGTAGCTGTTTTGCAGAGGGCGGAATTATCATGCAGCCTCCCTGATCGTTCTTGGCCTCGCTGTTGCTGCTGTAATGCTTTTCCTAGGAAAGCATACACCCCTTGGAGTTTTTCCCCGTTGGAGTACAGATCGTTGTTTAGGATGGCGAACGCTGCTTCCGCGTTTTCCGCTGCGGTTTTGTATATTGGTTCGCCCTTGGCATCTTTGCCGTTTAACTGCTTTTGCCAAGATGGGTTATAGAACCTTTCTTTTGGCGGCAGTTCTTCCGATTTTGCGATTCCGGGTAACCTAGTAGGTTTTAACGCGGATCTATGCTTTCTCTCGTACTCTTCTATTTCTTCCTTCATGACCTTGATGTCATTATGGGTTTGTTGGAGATGTTGCCGAGATCTAAGCAGATGTTGTTGTTGCCGTTGGAAAGCTTGTCTCCTGGCTTCCAGCATCTCAGGGGGTTCGTCTGGTCCCACTGGTGTTTGTAATAGCTCTTGCTCTTCATGTTCCGTCATTGGCGGAGCAGTGATTTCCTTAGATTTCTTTTCCGCTGGCTTTGTGCCGCTAACATCTCCTACTTCCAGGTTTTCATCAGCGAGATCGGCTGATTTTTTCTTCCGGAGTTTGTATTGGAGTTTTTTAGAAGCACGGTGCTTTTTCTTGGAAGAGGGAGGTTTTTTGACAGGTTCATCTTCTGTCATCTCCTTAACATTGGGGAATATCGGAGAAGTTTCTCCGTCTTCTCTCTCTTCCACCGGCGGAGGGGTTTTAGGGCTTTCCTGGCTATCGGCACCCGTTGTATCAGCTGGTTTTGCCATTAGCACTTCATGGAATCCCTCTTGAAAGGACTTAACCTTTCTTACGAAGGCATCCTCGTCTTCGTCTTCGGAGTCGAAGTTATCCGATCCGGTTTCCGACTCCAACCTCGCCTCAATGGCGGCAAGCACGGACTCTGCTTCCGAGTTCATCGTCTGGTTGACGGATGTCGGATCTTCCGTCTCTGTGACGGGTATTTGTTCTTCCGTCTCTATGACGGGTAGGTTGTTGTCTGCCTCTTGCACGGGATTTCCGTCATCCGTGTTTTCAGCGATTTCGGATTGCACCATGCCGATAAAGTGTGTATCACTTTTTTGTCGGCGATCTGAGCAGAATCCGGCATCACAGTCGTCTTCGACTGGGTATAGGGCGGGTGGGATAAATTTGCTTCCACCGCAAAACCCCATTGCCTCTGCAGTTAGTCCGATAAAGATGTTAGCAGATCCGATCGGTAACACGCAGGCACTTACCAGGTGGTTTTGCGCCGGTATATAGGATCCGTTGTCGAGGAAGCGGCCGACGTCGTCGTCGAACTCCAAGCTTCCGACAGTGATCGATCTTCCAATTCCGCCAAGTATCCCAGATCGGAATTTCACGCCTGACGTCGTTTGCCCCACGGTGGGCGCCAACTGTCGAGACATCGTAGTAGTTTTCATAGACGGGGGTGCCATGAGACTACGGTAGAGACGTGGGGTAACGGGATAGCGTAGTAACACGGAACACGGGATTTTACCCAGGTTCGGTACGTCGCGACAGTACGGCGTACCTACTCCTGCACTTCTCACTAATTGGGACTAAAGCCCGTTTATCAGGGTTACAATGTGAGGGTGTAGATCTAGCTTCTCGGCGAGGATGAGCTTCTCGGCGAGTTGCGTAGAGCTTGAACTTATGTCTAACTTCACTTCTTTTAATCTATCTCCCGTCCGGCTTTATATAATAGCCGGATTAGGGCTTACAGAATAGGAATCCTAGAAGACTACGTTTAACTTGTAACTTGGAAAGCAAGGAATCCGTCTTCTCCTCCAAGCCAGATCACGTGGGCCGTGATCCGGGTTCTTCTAGAATCCGGCTTCTCCACGTCGGACTACTGGGCCGCCCAATGGACCTAAGCCCATTACCATGTAGGCCACCCTGGTAGTCCGGCTCTTTGTCTACCATCTTCTATACCCCTATTCAGTATATATCC
Organism: Alopecurus myosuroides; assembly: GCA_028641055.1. Classification (NCBI taxonomy): domain Eukaryota; kingdom Viridiplantae; phylum Streptophyta; class Magnoliopsida; order Poales; family Poaceae; genus Alopecurus; species Alopecurus myosuroides. Next base: position 49,226,367 of record CM054063.1, on the reverse strand, counting down.
GACAGAATGCAAGTGTGAAACCATGAACCCCGGTCCTATTTTAAGTATAAGAAAACACTCTAGTTACTTTGCTGCAATTTACTTTACTTGCACTTTACTTTACTTGCATCTCCGATTCGAATTTACATTATCTCCATCACCACTTGCATCACAAAAATACAAAAACAATCCATTGCATATTTATTTTCTCATTTGCATTTAGTAGTAGATTTAATTATTGCACATTTACTTTCAGTTTTGCATTGCAATTTAGAAGTCTCACACCTTGTGCTTGACAACCACTTGGTGAGGTTGAGGGCACAAAATTCTCTACTTGTTTGCAGGATCCTGGAGGAAGCTTGGAAGACAACGTCTGAAATACTGGCTCCCCAAGAGTTCGATATAAACCCTCGAGTCACCCTCGTGGGGAAGAAGGCTTGCCACTTGCTACACACTCTGCACTTGGAGTCTCAACCTAGCCATCAGTACCACAAACCAAATCTTGGTGTATGAACCAAATACCGAAAGATCCTATGGACCGCCATTAAATGGCTTTCCTTAGGAGCCGCTTGATACCTTGCACACACACCTACACTCAAAACGATATCGGGCCTAGATGCACAAAGGTAAAGCAAAGAACCAATCATATAACGATACAACTTTTGGTCCACATCTTTACCCTTCGGGTTACAAGATAGGTGGCACTTGACTTGCATAGGAGATGGCTTGATCTTTGCATTTTGGAAGTTAAACCTCTTGATCATGTCTTGGGTATACTTGGCTTGAGAAATGAAAGTCCCACGAGCCAATTGCTTGATCTCAAAGCCAAGGAAGAATTTAAGCTCACCCATCATAGACATCTCGAACTTGTCATTCATAAGCTTAGAGAACTCATTATTGAAAGCTTGGTTAGTTGAGCCAAATATAATATCGTCCACATAGAGTTGGCATATGAAGAGCTCTCCCTTTACTCTATTTGTGAAGAGAGTGGGGTCGATCTTCCCAACCTCAAAACCACGGTCATCCAACAACTCTCTAAGGTCTCATACATATTTAAGTCCATAGAGCGCCTTATCGAGCTTGTAGACATGGTTAGGGAAGTTGAGGTTCTCGAACCCCGGAGGTTTCTTAACATATACCTTCTCTTGTAGTGGACCATTTAAGAAAGCACTTTTGACATCCATTTGTTGCTATTTGAAATTATGCGAAGATGCATATGCAAGGAGGATACATATGGACTCAAGGAGAGCCACGAGTGCATAGGTTTCATCAAAGTCAATGCCTTCAACTTGAGTGTAACCTTGAGAAACCAATCTTGCCTTGTTCCTTATGACAATTCCATGCTCATATTGCTTGTTCTTGAAAATCCACTTAGTGCCAATAAGATTGTGGCAATATTTTGGCTTCTCAACTAATCTCCAAACCTTGTTGCGCTCAAAATTATTGATCTCATCATGCATTTCTTCAACCCAATCGGAGTCCTCAAGAGCTTCAAACACTTTCTTTGGTTCCACCATAGATATGTGAGCTTGATGCTCACTAAAATGTGCCAATTGCTTTCTTGTGGATCTTCTAGCTTGAATATCTTCCAAGACCTTGTTGTCTTGGGCATCAATTTGCTTCAAAGCTCTTCTTATCCTTCTAGCACGACGGGCTTCGATCTCCTCATTATTGCGAGGAGGGATCACTTGATCATATTGATCATTTGGTTCCCCATCTTGACCAACTTGTCCTTGATCATAATCATCATCATCATCAACAATAATAATATCTTCAACACTAGCTTCAACTTGAGGAGAGGATGAATAGGATGGTTGATCTTGGCCTTGACCTTGACAAGCATGAATGATAGGAGTGCTTGCATCTTGCGTAGTAACTTGGTCAATAAGAGGAGGGTATTCAACATGTTCTTGGTTAGGTGTAATACTTGGCTCCTTGGCTTGTTCTTCTATTGTAGAGGAGGGCTCCACTTGAGTAGAGCATAGTCCTTCTCGAGTCGCCATAAGGTGTCACTCAATGGGGCGGAAAAATCCCACACACATCCTTCCTATGGCTTCTTGAGGTATTTCAACATCTACATTAGAAACATGAAATTGCGCCACTTGGGAGCCATCATTTTCCTCAAAAACCACACTACAAGATTTTATGACAATTCGTGAGGCTTTGTCAAAGACTCTATAAGTGTGGGATTCGGCACCGTAACCAACAAATATACCCTCAATAGTTTAGGATTGAAATTTAGACAACCTAACACCCTTGATCAAATAAAAGCATTTACAACCGAATACACGGAAGTAGGAGACGTTGGGCTTGGTGCCGGTGAGGATATCATATGGAGTCTTGTCCAAGCCCTTGCGGATGTAGAGGCGGTTGGAGGAGTGGCATGCGGTGGATATGGCCTCGGCCCATAAATATTGAGGAGAAGTGTACTCCGCCAACATGGTCCTTGCCATATCCAAGAGAGTGCGAATCTTCCTTTCGGCAACACCATTTTGTTGGGGATTGTAAGTGGCGGAGTATTTATGACGAATGCCTTCTTCACTAAGGAATTCATTCAAAGTGTAGTTCTTGAACTCCGAACCATTATCACTCCTAACAGCCATGATTTGCACATTGTGTTGACGTTGCACTTGGTTGGAGAAGTCGATGATGGTTTGTTGAGTCTCACTCTTTCACTTGAAGAAATAAACCCAAGTGTATCTTGAATAATCATCGACAATTACCAAGAAATATTTCTTGCCTCCAAGACTTGCCTCGGGCACGGCACCAAAGAGATCGACATGGAGAAGCTCCAAGATCCTCTTTGATGAAACAATAGTCTTGGCCTTGTGCGAGATATCATGCATATTTCCTTCAACACACGACCTACAAACGCGATCTTTGGAAAAGGAAACATTTTCTTCTAGTCCAACAATAAGGCCACCTTTGTGAAGACTTCGCAAAATTCTAATGTTGACATGGGATAAGCGGCGATGCCACAACAACCCCACGTCTGCCTTTCCGAAGAGACACATTGCTTGAGAGTTGGTAGACTTCGAAAAGTCCACCACGAGCAACCCATTTTCAACATGTCCCACGTATGCGACATCAAGAGTCTTGCTCCTCAAAAGGACCACAATATCAGGGTCAAAGAAGACAGAGAAACCCATCTTCCCTAATGAACGGACTGAAAGTAAATTGTAACCAAGGGATTCAACAAGCATGACATCCAAGATAGTGATATCAGGAGCAATCACAACCTTGCCAAACCCCGATACCTTAGACTTGGACTTGTCTCCATAGCTGACGGTTGCTTGTATGTTATTTGGGTGCAACTCCGTCACAAGTTATTTGCTTCCGATCATATGTCTGGTGCATCCACTATCAATTATCCATTTAGTCCCACCGAAAGCATAGTCCTGCAAGAGATCATTGACTAGAGTTAGGACCCGAGGAGGGTCCCTTCATGTTAGAAACAAGGGTGTTTGGAACCCAAATAGTATAGTCAAGGAAGCCCTCAAAAGGACCAACATATTTAGCTTGCACAACACCATAATAATCAACATATAAGAAATGGTGTGGATTGTTAGTTCCCGCGGAGGTGCTACGAGTAGTGTTGTCCCTCATGACACTGCTACTCGAGGCAACATTGCTTGCTTGTGCGGGTGTGCTACGAGTAGTGTTGTCCCTAATGACAATACCACCCGAAGCACCATTGTTCTTCTTCTTCTTGTTCTTCTTCTTGGCTACATAGCCAAGACCTTGCTTGCCCACTTGTGGCCTTGGAGCACTCAATTGTGATCTAGCAATAACCACATTAGATCTAGGGCAACCACTTGTGGGGTAGAGATCACAACCTCCTCAATTTGAGGGCCTTTGCCCTTGAGCCTTGCTAGCTCATCCTTCAACCTAGCATTTTCCTCAATAATATTTGCATGATCACAAGAAGAAGTAGAGGTGCTAGGGTTGTTAAGTTGATTAAGTTGAGTTTGAAGTTGTTCATGCAACTCTTTGAGGGATGAGTGTTGGCTCTCCAAAGCTTTGTGAGCCTTGGTTAGCTTGTCAAACTCCTCGGTTAGTTTACCATGACCAACACCAAACTCAACCTTATCCTTTTTAGCCTTTTTATATTTAGCAAGAGCAAGGTCACGTTCCTTAGTGATGTTAGAAACAAGCTCATTATGAGTTAATTCAATAGATTCAAGTTCCTCCTCTAGAGAAACTATACCATCATGCTCTTCCTCAAGAGTCATAGAGAGGGATGAAATTTTATCCGCATCCCTTCTTTCAACCTCACCTTTCTTCTCAAGAGCTTCTTGGGCCTCTCCCAATTGGCTCATAAGAAGTTCAAAGTACTTCTTGGTCTCTCCTTGCATGTTAGACATAAAACGTTCCAAAGAGAGCCTTTAATTTTCTACTCTAATACTAGCAAGATGTTCTAGTTCACTTGGGGTATTAGAGTTGGTAGAAGGTGATACGTCCGTGGCCTTAGCCATGAAGCACTTGGCATTTCGGTGAGGATGATTGTCATTGGGGGATTCAAAGAGAGATGAAGACGATGGAGTAGAAGCAATAGCTAGAGCGGCCACTTCACTTGTGGTTTCTTCTTCTTCATCACTCCCGGAATCATACTCCTCTTGAGTCACTAGCACAAACTTGGTGGGAGACTTCTTGTTGAATGGCTTCTTCTTGAATTGAGGTTTCTTGTACTCAACTTTGGACTTGTCCTTGCGAATGAGCTTGCCATTATGGAGTTCTCTATTTTCATAGGTACACTCTGCAATGAAGTGGTGCTTATCTTGGCAATTGAAGCAAGACCTCACTTTTTGAGCCCCATCATTGCCATAGAGAGACTTGGTCTTACCCTAGACAAATTTCTTGCCCTTGGGAGGATTCCTCCAAAACTTTTGCACGGTGAGAGCAATGAGATCCTTTAGCACGGGATCATAGTCTTGTTCCTTCAAAGGAGGCAACTCCTCATATCCTTCTTCTTCATACTCAACCTCTCTTGACACAACCATGGCCTTCAAACCAACCGATGCCCCTTTGTGCATTCCAATGGCCCTAGCACGTTGTCAAGAGCATTCTTGGTTTGCACTTGATAGGAGCACATTTCTTGCATAACTTGAGTTGAGGTCATGGAAGAGAAATCATGTCATCAATGTACTTGGCACCAACATTTGAGAAGGCGGTGTCAAGAGTCTTGAGTCTTCGGTACATGTCTTCATGGTTCTCTCTATCATGCATATAGAACCCTTCGGCCTCACTGGTTAAGACATCATATCTATTCTTTGCATAATCTCATTGCCCACAAACATGAAGACAAGAGTGTCCCATGTTTCCTTAGCGGTGGAATATTGTTAAAGATGTGGCATGTGGTTAGGACCCACGACTTGTTGAAGAATTGACAAGGCGGTGTAGTTGAGTTGACAATCTACGGCTTCTCTTCTTGTTAGGTTCTTGGGGTCATGAGGCTTGTATCCATAACGAGTGACCCTCCAAAGCTCTATACAAGAAGAGTTCAAGTGAGTCTCCATGTAATATTGCCATTCACGAAAAGAAAAAGCATCAACTTTAGGTGGATCTCCCCTAGGGATTATATGAGGATGTGGGACGGGGGATCGGGAGAATAATGTCCTTTGACGGAGTGAAATTCTCCCTCTCCTTCCATACCCTTCTCGGTGGAGTTTTCGGCGTAAGCATTTTAGATGGATCACCATCTACCCCTTTCTTGGCGCCCTCCGGAGCAACTTCCGGAGGAGTTGAGTCGGCGACCTCCGGTCCTTTGGATTTGAGGAGTTCCATCAAGACTTGACGCAACTCATCAATTTTGGTGTCTATGGATGAGGTCAATGAATTTCTCAACTCATTGAGATCATCCATGGATACCCTAGCTACGGAACCTTCGGCATCCGAATTTTCACCCATACTTAAAATCTTAGGCGGTTAAGCCCGATAGAAGACCCGAGGCTCTGATACCGATTGAAAGTAAGGTATGGGCACCTAGAGGGGGGGTGAATAGGTGCTACGACCAATTTTAATTTTTCTACACAATTAGGCTTGACACAAAGGTAAATTCTTTAGATAGTGCAACTAAGGTGAATTTACCTATATTACAAGGATATCAACTAATGCAACTTAGTACAACAATTAATGCAACAAGTACAAGTGAGTAAAAGATAAGGGAACGAGATAACCGATGGAAACACGCGGAGACACGATGTATTCCCGAGTTCCTCCTTGTTAAGGGTGTACGTCTCGTTGGAGGGATGTGAGCTCACCACGAAGGCCTACTCAATGCCACAAAGGCCTCACCCTATTCTCCGATGAACTCCGCCACAAAGGCCTAGTTCACCTTCCACTATTGATCCCCTTTGAGGCAGGAATCGAATCCTTTACAAACAAGCTTGGGGGCACACACCCACAACCAAATTGGGGGCTCCCAACAATCACAAATCACCAAGAGTAGCAAGAAGCCTAGGTTCTCCACAAGAGGAAACCCTAGGCAAGGATCCCTCAAGCTAATGAGGGGGGAATGGAAATCCGGTTGGTGAAGATGTAGATCTGGGCCTTCTCCTTCAATCCTCCAAGTTTCAAAAAGTTTGGGTGGAGGAGGTGGGAGATCTAGCTTGGTGGTTGAGCTCAATCAATGGAGACTTAAATTTTGGACGAGCTAACTCTTGGGGAAGAAAAGAGGCTTCTATTTATAGCTCCACCACCAACTAGCCGTTTTCTGCCCTGTATACAACCATTCCGGAATCACCCGGAATAATTCCAGAGCAATCGAGATTGTAACAGAGACATTTGCGTTCAAGTCAGAATCCGTCCGGATTGGTCCGGATTGCTCCGGATTGGTCCGGAATAATTCCGAATGGTAACAGAAGAATTTGCGGCCAAGTCGGAATTTCTCCAGAATAATTCCGGAGTCCGGAATCATTCCGAATTGTAAGAGAGACTTTTGCGGCCAACTCGGAATCCATTCGGATTGGTCCGGATTGCTACGGATTGGTCTGGAATAATTTCGGGTTGCACATAAAAGCTCTTCTCGAGGCCAGAAAAACGTATGTTGATCTTTTATATTCTTCACCATTTCTTTGACACTGCTTATGTGTTGATTATGATTATAAACTTTCAACAAAATATCACACACGGTTAAAACTCCTTTATGTTGTTAACAAACACACAAAACACAGAGATATCGAAAATGCACTTCCAGCCAAATAGATCAACAGGGCAAACCCCGATTTTCCTGGTCTATGGCGCAGAAGAAGTGCTTCCAACGGACATGCTCCATGATAGCCCAAGAGTGCAGGCTTACGATGACTCGGATGCCGAAAGTGCACGACAGGATGTCGTCGATCTTTTAGAAGAAGAACGAGAACTTGTACTTCAAAGATCCGCCATTTATCAGCAAGGATTACGACGCTACCATAGTCGGAAAATCAGGCATCATTCTTGCAAAGAAGGTGACCTAGTGCTAAGATTGGTGCAAGAAAGGAAGCACAAGTTAGCGCCAGTTTGGGAGGGACCATTTGTCATCAGTAAAGCTATGAAAAATGGATCATACTATCTTGTAGATATTCGGGATATGGAGGATGATCCCAAAAGACCGAATCGCAGAAGAAAGAGAAAGATAGATGTCGAACTAGGAGAGACCAAAAGACCCTGGAGCATCCAGCAGTTACGTCCCTTCTACACTTAGTTCAGTTTCTATGTAAACATCTTTGAGATCATGAAATAAACTTGTCAGAATTCATGCATCCATGTTTTTACATGTTTATTATAGTATAAAGCATAAATCCGTCTTATCTATTTTCCAATGATCTTTCAAAATACTCAATGTTAACCTGAATTGTGCCTGCGTGCTCGGAGTTAAAAAACTGAATGATTTTTGGCCTAAGGAGGCTTAAGGAAACCCAGATTGTGCCTGCGTGCCCGAGTTTCGTACAAAATTCCTTACTTTTTCTCTAAGTATTATCTGATTTTTTTTATGTTGAGCCACTGGAATTAGTAAGTAAAAATGCCTTTAGTACGATCCATGTTTTCGAGTTTCGACTTATTGGTTATACCTAGTCACTTGGCATGAAGATTATGTATTATCGAGCCATTTCAAACACTAAGAACAGTTAAGACATATAAACCAGAGAACTTAGAAGATAAAGGAATTAAAATCCGAAAAAACTTGCAAAGATTTATAACTTAAACTGCAAAAGCGGAGTACTTGTTTATACAAAAGAATAGATAGCATTATAATGAGTATTACATTGTAAGAATAGTAATGCTTCTATTTTCCTATCTTCTACCCAGAACCTAAGCAGCTTCTTCGGGATCCAAGTCATCTTCCTCGCTGCTGGATTTCTACGGAGTCGTCGGGATTTCCTCCTCGGGGTAGAAGGTGGAGATGTTCACCATGCTAGCAATCTTGGTGGCGTGGCCTTTGATTTCATCAAAGATGCTGCCCGCTAGGCATTTGTGTATCCTTGAGGGATACATGATGCCACGCGCGAAGATTTGGCGGTGGTATAGTGCATACGCATGAGCCCAAGGGCCATGCGCGCACCACCGTGAGCCGCGGAACGGAACCAAGACTCCTTGCGGTTCACCACCTCCACGATCGCCTCTGGAAGTTTGCTAACTTCCAAGAACTCCCCTGATTTGTCGGGAATGTACTTATTTATAAGTAACATCCCCACAGCTTTGAGCGCGGTGAAGACTTTCCTGAAAGTCTGGATTCTTTCGAGTAAGCTGGGGGCAACCGCCTGTTTCAGCCAACAAATAAATGGTAAGAAAAACAGAAGAAGGGAAACAAGGAAAAATCCGGTAAAAGTCCAAAAAAAAAACTTACCGCGAATCTGGTCCATCTCCGTGCCTTCCTCCAGACGCTGGTTCAGGGCATTCTCCAGGTCCCTGACTGTGGCTCTGTCCTTCTCGGCCTGGCTGGAGGACTTAGACTCGGCAATGCCAACATCTAGTTGGCTGACCTCCAGGTCCTTCTGGAGCTTCACAGTTAGCTTGTGAAGGTCCGGGTTTTCTCGGCGGAGGTTCTCAGTATTGCCGGCATCTTCAGATATTTGTTTGGATTTCGCCAGAGAAGCTGAAAAGCAAGTAAAAGGAAGAGTTAGAAACTCGGAAAAGTTACTTAGACAAAATTACGAATGAAAGCAGAGAAATAATTTACCTGCTGATTCAGTCAGCTATTGTTGAACAAACGCCAGCTCTGCTTCCTTATCTTCAAGAATGTTAAGAAGGGTTTTCACCTCCTTGTTCTTGATGGTAAGTTTATTGAAAACTTCCACATTGATGTTTTCAACAGTTTGCTGAAACACGGAAAAGAGACAAAAATGCTTAAGTTAAAAACAAGCATAGTAATGATAAAAGCATTAAGTCAAAAGTATACATTCAACTTAATACTTGGGGGCTAGAGATATTACATGGCTCATCTTGGTCAAGTTTGCCAAGTTTTCATTGAATTCTTTTGCATAGTCCGCAAAAAGAATCCCGACATTGCAAAGGCCGTCCTGGATGACCTGCCGAGGTGAAAATATGAAGTTATTCCTAACAATAAGCCCGCCTTGCAGCCAAGGACGGATTAAGGGTGCGGGAGCGAAGAATTTGGTCGCCCACGGATGCATATATCCGTGTTCGTCAAATGGCTCCTCCTTTACCTTGAACTCCTTGTCGAAAGATGGAATGGGTTCCGCCTCTGCTGTACGAGAAGGACCACCCATTTCCGGCACCGCCCTTTCCCTCACGTCCGTCTCGGACGCAATGGGCTGGCTGATCTGCAGGGGTTCCTCCTCCATGGCAGCCATGTTTTCCTCCGCAACTGCGACCGGAGTGTCGGGAGGAGCAACAGGAGAAGGCTGTGTCCCTCTCCGGGCAACAGAATTTTGTTTCTTCCGGCTTTTTGGCTTCAATGTTGTTGGAGCCAAGCTAGAAAGAGAAAAACCGAGAAGTTAGAATTCCGAGAAAAGAAAAAAACCCCTGCGACAAAAAGTAGAGAAAAAGAAAACCCGGATGATTTACCTGGAAGTAGCGACGGGAATTCCGTCAAGTTCCACCACTTCTTCAGCAGTCGATGGCTTCTTGCGTTTCCGTCCGCCACAAAAATTGGCACGCATTTCGTCCAGTTCGTCATCGGCCGCAAGATCCTTGTCGGTGAGATCGGCGAACTATGGGAAAAAGCGCAAAGTTCGGCTAAGTTAGGAATCTGAGAAAGATAAAAATCCGAGAAACTGCCCAAAGAGGAAAAATATTACCTTTGGAGACGGATTTCCTTCGTTGTACATCTCTCCGCTTTCTTCATATTGGTCGCGAGTAGCGACCAAATGATTAACCCGCTTCTTGAAGTCCCTCTTGGAGAATGCTTTGTCCGTTCCCCTCATTGTATCCCCCGGGCCCTTGTATTCACACAGAAGTCGGGCTTCGTGATAAGCCAAAGACTGGATGCGTCTCCCGAACCAACACAGAACTGTGTTTGTACCAGTGAGAGGAGGAGTGGAGGAGACGAATTTTGCGATGTGCCGTTTGATTTTCATCAAATCACCCGGCAAAAACTGAACTGCGTCCACTGCCCAATTGTCTTGGGGAGTGGCAGCGCAGTTGAAAAATGGTGGAATTCCCGTATCCTTTCCAGGATACAGGACATCTTGGTGGTAAAAGAAGGAACCCATCCAAAACTTGACGGATTCCGAGGTTTCTATCTTGGGGAACCAATCCTCCCTAAACCTACAGAGGGTGAAGGAAATGGTTCCGCAAGTCGGGAGTGCACCCTCAGAAGGGTTTCGCTTAACCCCGAAGCAATATTGCCAGAAATCTAACCTAGGTTCTAATCCTAGATACCCTTCAAAGACGGCCTGGAACCTGGCTAAATAAAGTATGGAGTCTGGAGGAAGGTTGTGGGGTTGAATGTTGTAATGGTTTAGGACTTGGAGGGAAAAGGCAGAAGGTGGAAACCCCATACCTCTACTGATGTGCGAGGTGAGGAGAACCCTTTCTCCGGCTTTCGGCGTTGGCTCGGAGTCGTCCTCCTCGTGCCGCCATTTTCCCGTTAGGATTAACCCCTCCTTCTCCATTGTAGGAAAGAGGGAAGGAACCAAGTTGCAATGGCTCCAATTCCCGGACATTTCCCCTTCTTCTTCCGCTCCGGCGGCGGCCGCGACGGTGAGTTCCTCACCAACGAGGGTGAGCTTCTCTTCTGTTGTCTCGACGGTGAAGGGAGGAGACGGCGCGGCAGATGATGACGCCATGTTTTCGGCCGCGAGAGGAGGATCCTCGCGAGCCAAGTTGCTGGCGTTCTCTTCTGGCGCGCTCGCGGCGACGCAGTCGGGAGAATCCACTTGGGGATCTATGTCGTTGATGATAGCGTCGATGTCGACGGCGATGGTGTTTTCCTCCGCGGCACGCGGTGAATCTCCGGTAGCCATTATTGGGCGGCGCGGGGAAGATCCGGAACCTACGATGATGATTTTCCAGGGACGGTGCGGGACGCACAGGCTCTGCTCGCACTAGCAAGCTTTTGGCTCGGGAGCAATGGTGCTTGAGGGATGGAAGATGGAGTGAGAGCGGAACGGCAACCGGAGAGCCCGAGGGCGGCTATTTATAGTCGGGAAAACTTTGAGATGCGCCACAATGGCTCTTTTCACCGTTAGATCTTCGACACGTGTCACGCACCGGAAAATCCGGGAAATGAGGGGACGGGTGATAATTGCTATCTCCTCGTTTCCCGCGAGAATCTGTCAGAGATACGTTTCAAGGTTTCACATTGAACCCAAACGTCCGTGACGTCAACACGATTTTATCGCTGACGTCAGGAAGTTCCTTCTCTACGAAGGCTCGTGGAAGAAAAAGCCGGATTCTGAGAAAATCCAAGTTTCACGTTAAGCAAGATTTGGGAAAAAGAAGATTCGAGACGGAGCACCAGCATTTCTCGGAAAAGAATACGAATTGACGAAAGGTGGCAGAATGGAGTCTCAATCCTTCTTGGGGGCTACTGTTGGATATATACCGATTTGGGGTATATCCGGCATTGTCCTAAAGAGTCAGATTACCAGGGTGGCCTCATTGGTAATGGATCATAGTCCATTAGGCGGCCCAGTAAGCTGATGCGCAGAAGCCAGTTTCTAGAAGAACCCGGGCCACGACCCATGTGGTGCGGCTTGGAGTAGAAGGCGGATTCTTGATTTCCAAGTTAGAAAGTTACTGTAGTCTTCTAGGTTTCCTTTCTGTAGGCCCTAACCTGGCTATCTATATAAAGCCGGACAGGAGAGAAGAAAGGGACAGACAATTAGCTAGAAGCCAACCCGCCGAGAAGTTGATCTTTGTCGAGTTAGTAAATCCCAACTCACATTGTACTTTGTATACTTCAGGGTTCAGCCCTGATTTAGTGCGATTGCAGGAGTAGGAACGCCGCCTAGTTGCGACGTACCGAACCTGGGTAATTTTGGTGTTCCTGGTTGTCATACTACCACGTCCCCCCACGTCTCTATCAGTAGTCTCATGGTACCCCCGTCTATGAACTCTAGTACGATGTCTCGACACAGCTCGTTTGACAATTTGAAGTCTCCTGATATGGTGATTACAACTCCTTTTGGCCCTGGTATCTTCAGCTTGTTATAAATATAACATGATCTTGCCATGAATTTGGCGAAAGCTGGACGTCTGAGTATTGCATGGTATACACTTTCGAACGGCACCACTTCGAAAGAGATTTTTTCCTGTCGGAAGTGCTCTTTTTCTCCGAAGGTTACGTCTAGGGAAAATTTTCTCCTAGGGAATGTGCTTGTCTGCCAGGAACAATGTCGTGTAAACGTGTGTTGCTGTGATTGAGATGGGTCTCGGAGATTCGCAGATGTTTCAGTGTATCCAGGTACATAATGTTGATACTAGATCATCCATCCATCAGCACCCTTTTCAGCCTAGTGTTTTGAATAATAGGGCTTACGATTAGAGCTTGTGTGCCGGGTTCTGGGATATTTCCGGGATGATCAGACTGATCCCAGATAATTGGCGTGTTTGAATACTTCAAGAACTTGGGAGTTGGTGGAACAACCGCGTTTATTTCTCGAAGTGTTCTCTTCGCCTGTTTTTTTGAGGGAGTTGCCAGGAAAGTTAGGTTGCATTCTCCATCAACTCTCGGGAATTTTGGTTCGCCTTTTCGCTGTTGTTCCTGGATTTTTTCGTCAGTGTCCGATTCACTGTCTTCTTTTTCAGCTTCTGGCTTTTGTTTGGATAATTTCCTCTTGGAGTTCTTCCCTTTGTTCCCGGATCCTGCAGTGCCTTTCATATGCTTATTGAGCCGGCATTGCGCATTGGTATGGGCAGGTTTGCCAAATTGCGAATGGTGGACACAGTTTTCCGACTTAATCTTTCCCCCTCTTCCTTTGAGTAGGAGATAGGTTCTATGCTTCTTCCTTTCCATTTGCTAACATTATCCTTTACAAAGGCTAAATTAACTTCTTTGGGCTTTGGTTGTGCTTCTGGAGTAGCTTTTTTATCATAAGGAGGTGTCTTTTTGGCCTGAGCCAAAGCATCAATATTTCCACCTCTCGCTCTAATGTCGTCTTCAGCCCATGCATGCTCATTGGCAGTGGTAAGCTTAGATCCGAGATCTTTGTACTCCTTTGAACCAACTATGAACGGTACAAGGCCGGGTTTTAAGCCATTGATGAAAGCATGCATTGCCTGTACATCACTTACTCCAGAGCAGCTATTTTTCATTGTTGTCCATCTTGAGATAAAGTCGACGTACGGCTCGTCTTCAAACTGGATGCAGCGATTTAGCTGGTTGATGCTCTTGGGGCGTTTGTATGTTCCCCGAAAATGCTGAGTGAATACTCTATCCATATCATCCCAGCTATCCACGGTTCTTGACGGAAGCTCGTTGATCCAATCTCTGGCTCCATCCATCAACATTAGGGGGGAGGAATTTTACCGCCTCTAGATCCATTCCTTTGTTAATCTGGACGGCAGTATAGTAGTCTGAAAGCCAGGTATCCGCGTTTGTACTACCGGTATACTTTTGGTAAGTTGGACCAACTTTGGCAAAGCCAGAATGTAGAGTTATTCTCCGGATCCTATCAGTGAAGCACTTAGGTCCAAAGTATAGATCATCTCTTTCCGACATATCGGCGTGAACGGAATATCTGCCGGCTGAATGGACAGAAAGGGATCTGCTCCTTTCTGGACCATTGTTGCGCGAATGCGCTTTTCCGGGATTATCCCTATTTTGTTCATTGTCATGTCCTTTGGAATAAGGTGGATTTCTACTCCTTGGACTTTCGTTGTTCCTAGGAGGAGTACGGGATCTCTCACGCCTGTGAGGAGTGTCGTATCTTCCGGCTTTTTCACCTGGGCGTCTTGGAGGCGGCATTGCTTTGCCGTCTTTCCGGTTTTGTTCTTCCCGATCACGGGGATTATTTCCGCCTTTCGGCAGATGGGATCTTGTTCTGGACGCTGCATCCTTATGATCTGGAATTTTCTTGTCCTTTCTCACATATCCCTTCTTCTCCTTAAAATTGCCTGAATCTCCAGGTTCGCCAGGTCCAGGTGCTCCAGCGGCGCATGTGGCGGTTTTGCATAGGGCTGAGTCGTCATGCAACTTCCCTGATCTTGCATGCCCTCGCTGTTGCGGTTACAATGCTTTTCCTAAGAAAGCATACACCTAAATCTAGAACTGGATTAGCGTCCAAGTCCAAAACGTGCTAGTACAACTAGTGTCCACTCTAACGTTGCCCACTCCATGTCCAGTCCACGTTTTTCTTTCCACTGTCCAAATCCATCCATGCCCACGCTTCAATAGTGTTGGATATCCAAGGTCCAGTGGGTATCGGAATGCATTCATAAAGATGGAAGGTGAACCGCATTGAGCAAGCATGTTGCAGCTAGCATCGAGCACATATGAACTATGTTCTGTACTCAACATATACAGCGGAAACCATATACAGTGAGGATGGGGTGCCGCCGGCGAGCTACGCGGATGGGGTGCCGCCGGCGAGCTACGCGGATGGGGTGGCCGTCCGCGAGCGGTGAGGACGGGCATCCGCCAACGAGCTACGAGGATGGGGTGGCCTCCGTCGAGCGGCGAGAACGGGGCAGCCGACGGCGAGCTACGGGGGCGGGGCGGCCGCCGGCGAGCGGCAAGAACGAGCATCCGCCAACGAGCTGTAAGGATGGGGTGGCCTCCTTCGAGCGGCGAGGACGGGGCAGCCGACGGCGAGCTACGGGGACGGGACGGCCGCCGGCGAGTGGCGGGTCTGGGTCGCTTGCGAGATGCGTGGACGGGTGGCCGCCGCCGAGCTGCGAGGACGAGATGGACGCCGTCGAGTGGTGGGTCTGAGTCTCCGCCGAGCTGCAAGTATGGAGTGGCCGAGGGAGACGAGGCGGCAGAGGGGTTGCCGGCGGGAGAGGAAGGGCAAGGATCAATACGGGAAGGCAGAGAGCAGGTCGATGGGATGCGTCCAATGTGTAGTGGGCTATCCACCTCTCGCGTCCAAGTCCATCCAATGCTATTGGACCCAAAATCCAGCTAAAGTCTACGTCCAACAAAGTCCAATCCAATTGGATCCATTTTTTCAGGCCCAAAGTCCATGGACGCTAGTGATCCAGTTCCAGATATACATACACCCCTTGAAGCTTTTCGTCGTTGGAGTACAGATCATCATTGAGGATGGCGAATGCGGCTTCCACGTTTTCGGCTACGGTTTTGTATATGCGTTCGCCCTTGGCATCAGTGTCGTTTACTTACTTTTGCCAAGAAGGGTTTTGGAACCGTTCTTTTGGTGGCAATACTTCCGGTCTTGCGATTTCGAGTAACCGTGTAGGTTTTATGCCAGATCTATTCCTTCTTTCGTACTCCTCTATTTCTTCCTGCTGCAACTTAATGTCAGCATGGGTTTTTAAGAGGTTTTCCCGAGTTTTGAATAGATGTTGTTGTTGCCGTTGTAGAGCTTGTCTCCTGTCTTCCAGCACTTCAGGGGGTTCGTCGCGTCCCACTGGGGTTTGAATTAACTCAAGTTCCTTCTGTTCTAACATTGGTGGAACAGGGATTTCCTTCATTTTCTTCTCTGCATGCTTGACTCCGCTTCCTCCTCCTACTTCCAGGTTTTGATTAGCAATGTCCACCAATTTCTTCTTCTGGAATTTATACTGGAGTTTCTTGGCAGTCTTCTTTTTCTTCTTGGAAGAGGGAGTTTTTTCCCAGGTTCATCTTCAGTCAATTCCTTGACATCAGGGTAAGTTGGTCTAGTTTCACCGTCCTCTCTTTCCTCATATGGCGGAGGTGTTTTGGGGTCTTCATCGTCTTCGGCATCCGTGTTTTCAGCCGGTTTCGCCATAAGCACTTCGTGGAAGCCCCCTTTCATTGATTTGACCTTTCTTTCAAAAGCGTCTTCATCTTCGTCCTCGGAATCTATATCCTTAGATCTGGGTTCCGACTCCAATCTTTCCTCTAGGGCGGCTAGCACAGAGTCGGCTTCCGAGTTCGTCGTCTCATTGACGGGTGTCGGATGTTCCACTTAAACTGTGGGGTTGTTTTCATGTTCTTCTTCCACGGGATTGCCTTCATCCGTGTTTTCAGCGACCTCGGATGGCACCATACCAATAAAGTGAGATCTGATTGCGAGCATCTCCGAAGAGGCGGCAATTTCAGCAGGGTATTGGCGTTCTGAGCAAAATCCAGTATCATAGTTTTCTTCAACTGGGTATAGGGCGGGTGGGATAAATCTACTTCCACCACATAATCCCATTGCTTTTGCGGTTAATCCGATAAAGATGTTTGTTGATCCAATTGGTAAAACACACACACTTACCAGATGATTCCGTGCTGGCATGTACGATCCATTATCGAGGAAGTGCCTGACGTTGTTGTCGAATTCCAAGCTTCCGACAGTTATGGTACTGCCGATTCTGCCGAGTATCCCTGATCGAAACATAACGCCTGACGTCGCTGGCCCCACGGTGGGCGCCAACTGTCGAGATATCGTAGTAGAGTTCATAGACGGGGGTGCCATGAGACTACTGGTAGAGACGTGGGGGACGTGGTAGTATGACAACCAGGAACACCAAATTTACCCAGGTTCGGTACGTCGCAACTAGGAGGCGTTCCTACTCCTGCAATCTCACTAAATGAGGGTTGAAGCCGAAAGTATACAAAGTACAATGTGAGTAGGGTCTCGTCGAGTTGGCTTCTAGCTAATTTGTCTCTTTTCTTTCTTCTCTCCTGTCCGGCTTTATATAGATAGCCGGGTTAGGGCTTACAGAAAGGAAACCTAGAAGAGTACGGTAAGTATCTAACTTGGAAAGCAGGAATCCGCCTTCTACTCCAAGCCGCACCACTTTGGGCCGTGGTCCGGGTTCTTCTACAATCCGGCTTATGCGCGTAAGTTTACTGGGCCGCCTAGTGGACTATGATCCATTACCAACAGGTCACCCTGGTAATCCGGCTCTTCAGGACAATGCCGGATATACCCCTATTCGGTATATATCCGATAGTTCCATACCTTTCTTTAGTGGGAACTAAAATTTAATATTCCCCTCTTTCATATCAATAATAGCACCAACAGTTCTAAGAAAAGGTCTCCCCAAAACAATTGGAGAACAAAATCAACGGGGACAAGATTATTATTAATCATGATAAGAACATCATCAATCCTCCCCAAAGGTTTCTTTATAACATTATCAATAAGACGAATATACAAATAACAAGGTTCCAATTGTGGTAAATCAAGAACATCATAGAGTTTCTTGGGCATAACAGAGATACTAGCATCAAGATCACATAGAGCATTACAATCAAAATCATTCACTTTCATTTTTATAACGGGTTCCCAACCATCATATATCTTCTTAGGGATAGAGGTTTCACATCTTAATTCATCCTCTCTAATTTGCATGAGAGAATTTGTAGTATGTTTTGTGAAAGCCACATTCATAGCACTAGCATTTGGACAACCAGCAAGATTTTGTAAGAACTTAATAACTCCACTTATGTTGAAATTACCAAAGTCAAGATTATTTTTATTAAAGATAATGGGAACATTGTCTCGCATGCTTCTAAAAATTTCAGCACTATCATCAGGAACATTTTTAGCAGTTTCAGTCAGTTTTGCATTTTTAATAACAGAAGTGGGAGTGTTTCCAAAACCAATTACTTTACCATTTATAGTAGAAGATTTTTTAGCATGAGAAGATTCAGTTTTACTAGTGGTGTTAATGGTGCAAACATTAGCTATATTATTCTTTCTAGTTATTTCATCCTTTTTCCCATCTAGCATGCAATTCAGCTAACATCCTAACATTATCATCAATTCGAATTTGGATAGCATTTGTAGCAGCAAAAGGATTCTCATCTATAATTTCAGTTTTAGCAGTCATCCTATTAATCAAAGAAGATTGTGCTTCAGACATGGATTCAATAGAAGTTTCAGCATGAGCAATTTTAACTTGCAAACCAGATATTTCTCTATTTAAACTCTCAAGTTGATAACTAATATTTTTCAGCATGATAGATTGTTCTTCTATGGTCTTAATAAATAGTTTATTTTTCTCATATTGCTTTTGCATAAAGTTTTTAGTGGCTCTTTCAACTTCTGAAATTCTTTCATTAGTCATTCTAGTTCTATCATTATTACCGCTATTAAGGGGATATGGCCTATAATTATTGCTACCAAAATTATTCCTATAAGCATTGTTGTTGAAATTATTATTTTTAATGAAGTTCACATCAACATGCTCTTCTTGAGCAACCAAAGAGGCTAAAGGAACATTATTTGGATCAATAGGAGCATGGCCATTAACAAGCATAGAAATAATAGCATCAAGTCTATCACTCAAAGAGGAGGTTTCTTCAACAGAATTTACCTTCTTACCAGTTGTAGCTCTCTCAGTATGTCATTCAGAATAATTTACCATCATATTATCAAGAAGCTTTGTTGCTTCCCCCAAGGTCATGGACATAAAGGTTCCTTCAGCAACTGAATCCAGAAGGTTTCTTGAAGAAAAATTCAGTCTTGCATAAAAGGTTTGGATAATCATCCAAGTAGCCAGTCCATGAGTGGGACAATTTTGTACTAAAGATTTCATTCTTTCCCAAGCTTTAGCAACATGCTCATTATCAATTTGTTTAAAATTCATAATGCTACTTCTTAAAGATATAATCTTAGCAGGAGGATAATATTTTCCAATGAAAGCATCTTTACACTTAGTACAAGAATCAATACTATTTCTAGGCAAAGATAGCAACCATTCTTTAGCTCTTCCTCTCAAATAGAAAGGAAAAAAAAATCAGTTTAATAATATCTCCATCCACATCTTTATATTTTTGCATCTCACATGGTTCAACAAAATTATTAAGATGGGTAGCAGCAGCATCAGTACTAACACCAGAAAATTGCTCTCTCATAACAAGATTTAATAGTGCAGGCTTAATCTCATAAAAATCAGCAGTAGGAGTAGGTGGAGCAATAGGTGTGCAAATGAAATCATTGTTGTTGGTGTTAGTAAAGTCACACAACTTAGTGTTCTCAAGAGTATAAATTTTAGCAAGATTAAAAACAGGATAAAAACTATAACTAGAATAAGAACTATTTTTGTGTGTGTTTTTGATATAGAAGAAGCAAACAAGAAAAAATAAAATAAACTAAGAAAAACAAAAACAAAGTAAAGAGATTGGAAGTGAGAGACTCCCCTTGTAGAAATTCTCTTCTTCCCCGGCAACGGCACCAGAAAATAGATGTTGACAAGGGAGTGGTTGCTTCTTGATGAATTTGAATTCCCCGGTAACGGCGCCAGAAAATAGCCTTGATGGTGCAGTCTTGCACTCATTGGGAAACCCCAAGAGGAAGGTATGATGAGCACAACGCCAGTTTTCCCTCAGAAAGAAACCAAGGTTTAACCGACCAGTAGGAGGAAGGAGTAACTTCAGAAGGTTGATGCAACTGAGATGGCAGGGCACACTACCGGTTCAGCAACAACGTGGAACCTACACAACACAGTCAAATCACTTTTCCCAAACGAAGCAATGAGGTTATCAATCTCAACGGTTTTGCTGAACACAAAGAGGTTAAACGTATGGTGTGGAAAACAATATGAAAATAGTAGCAGAAGTATGAGAGAAGTGCAAACAGTGGTTGTATTATCAGTATGAGGAAAATGGACCAGGGTACACAATGCACTAGTGGTGTCTCTCCGTGAAAGATAAATAACACGTGTGGTGAAAAAATTACAGCTGGGAAATTGACAGAAATGAAGGCTGCACCGTAGTGCATATGCAAGACATAAAGATTACTGTGTGATTTATGCGGGCATTACAACAAGATACATAGACCGTCATCCAACTGCATCTATGACTAAAAATCCACCCTCCAAATATCATCGGAACAAATGTTGGTTATTAAGTCGCAAGCAATAGATAATCGCAGTAAGCAAAGTGTGTAATATAAACAATAACATCATCCTTAGAAAAAGCATTGTTGTTTTCTCCCTAATGGCAACAACTCATCCTCCACCAGCCACGTTTCTATCACTCGAGCACATATGCAAAGGAGGCATGAACCCACTGTCGAGCATAAATACTCCCTCTTGGAGTTACTAGCATCTACTTGGCCAGAGTATCTACTAATAACGGATAGCATGCAAGATCATAAGTAACATATGCATGAAGATAACATGATATATTGATAATCAAAAGACATAGCATTCCTCATTCATCGGATCCCTGCAAACACAACATGTAGCATTACATAAAGATGATCTCGATCATGTGAGGCAGCTCACGAGATCTAAACACGAGGCATAAAGCTGAGGAGACAACCATCTAGCTACTTCTATGGACCCGTAGTCCATAGATGACCTACTCACGCATCACTTCGAAGGAGGGCATGGTGGTGTAGACCCCTCCGGTGATGAATTCCCCTCCCGACAGGCTGCCGGGGAGAGCTCCAGAACCCTTCCGATCTCGGGATGATGATGACGGCGTCCTCGGTTTTTTTGGGACGAAGTGGTATATCTTTAGGTTTTACGTCTCGGGGGGAATAAATAGGCGAATGGCAAAGGTGGTGGAGGCCTATGGGCCCCACATCACCCGATGGTGCGGCCAGGGGGCGCGCCTCCCTATGGCGTGGGCCCCCTGTGGCCCCCTCCGGGTCTCGTTGGGACTCCATGGAACCTTCGGGAATTCTAAGACTTACAGGCTTCGAATTTTCCAATTCTGAGAATATTTCCAGAACAACTTTTCTGAAACTAAAAACAGCAGAAAACAAGGAACTGGCTCTGTGGCATCTTGTCAATAGGTTAGTCCGGAAAATCGATAAAAATGACATAAAGTGTATAGCAAACATTTTGCAAACAATAAGAAAACAACATAGAACATCAAAAATTATAGATGGTTTATGATGTACTAGTGCTCTAGGTCTTCGTGAGCAAGCAAGTTGGATGCACCCCACTAGTTCCATTGTAGAGCTTTCATACACTTATAGCTCTATGTGCATCCGTTGTGTGGCAATCCCTACTCCTTGCATAACTTCGATTATAAGACTTCCTCTTGTCTAATGATCACTTTCAGTTGTGTGAGACTTTCTTCCATTGACCATCCAAACCCCCCATAATGTTCTTTTAGCCATAAATCTTGGTGCCAGGAACCAATACAGAACGCTTGCTTGTTTTGAGTGCACAAATATTTTAATGATTTTCCTACGTGCATAATGTTATTGCTTGACTTGATCCTAACATGAGTTGTTGTGAGAGTTTAGATGCCTTGGATGATTATATTGTTGTTCTTGAAGCTTACATCATCTCTACTAAACCATTGCACGGTTGATTGTCTTTTAGTATTGATTCATTGAAAAGTTTTACCTTGTTATTCCTAATGGTTTATACATTATTCTATTTGATATCAACTATAAACCACAACCCTTATTCATTTTATCCTAGTTTACAGGCTTTGCATTACTATGATGATCAAGTTTATGTTGGTAGCATGTCACTTCAGATTTTTTTTTATCGTTTACTTACTCGAGGACGAGTAGGAACTAATATTGAGGAATTTATTGCTTGGAAGGTGATGCCTGTGATGGTGTGTTGAAAACCCCAAGAGGAGGGTTTGATGACCAAGCGGTAAGAATTTCCCTGAGTTAAGAACCAAAGTTATCAATCCAGTAGGAGGAGGTGTCAGCAACAACGTGGAACCTGCACACAACACAACCAAAATACTTTGTCCCAACGGTACAGTGAGGTTGTCAATCTCACCGGTCTTGCTGAAAACAAAGATTAGATGTATAGTGTGGAAAATGGTGTACGCTTGCAGTAAGTAAGGAAAACATGAAATTGTAGATGTTTGTTTAACAGTGTGAGAAAATGGATCGGGGTTCATAGATTCACTAGTGGTGTCTCTCTGTAAAAGATAGCTTGCTGGGTGAACAAATTACAGCTGGGCAATTGACAAATAAAGGTTGCACCGAAGTGCACATTCATGACATGAAGACTACTATGATATTTAGTGCAGGCAATACAACAGTATACATAGACCGTAATCCAACTGCATCTATGACTAATAATCCACCCTCAGGTTATCATCCGAGCCCCCCTTAGGTATTAAGTTGCAAGCAACAGATAATTGCATTAAACAATGTGTGTAAAGTAAGCAATGATTGTACACGCGGGCACTCACACCGCTGTTTTCTCCCTAGTGGCAACAACACATCCTCCCCCGTAACGTTTCTGTCACTCGAGCACAAGCAAAAAGGAGGCATGAACCCACTATCTAGCATAAATACTCCCTCTTGGAGTCACTAGCAACTACTTGGCCAGAGCAACCACTAGCAACGGAAAGCATGCAAGATAACAAATAACACATGCAATAAATACTATAATCCACTTGGCATAAGTTCAATATTCATCGGATCCCAGCAAACACAGCATATAGAATTACATAAGATCAATCTCGATCATGATAGGCAGCTCACGAGATCTAAACATGGAGGCATACCAGGAGAAGACAACCATCTAGCTACTGCTATGGACTCGTAGTCCAAGGATGAACTACTCACGCATCACTCCGGAGGCAAGCATGGTGATGGAGAAGCCTCCGGTGATAATTTCCTCTCCGGCAGGGTGCCGGGAGACAGCTTTAGAACCCCCCTGATCTAGGGTTGACGATGACGACGACTGCGGAAATTTTTGGGGATTTTTATCAGGTGCTTAGGGTTTTCCATCCAGGGGGAATAAATAGGTGAAAGGGCAAAGGCGGTGGAGCCCTGGGGGGCCCACACCACCAGCTGGAGCGCTAGGGGGAGGCCGTGCCACCCCATGGTGTGGCCCCCTTGGTGCCCGTCTTCGACTCCTCTTCGGTCTTGTGGATGCTTCCGGGGAAAATAGGCACTTCGGGCTTCATGGGGTCCAATTCCGAGAATATTTCCAGAACAACTTTTCTGAAATAAAAAACAGCACAAAATAGGGAACTGACACTTGGCATCTTGTTAATAGGTTAGTCCCAAAAAACATGTAAAAATGCTATAAAGAAGGGAGAAAACATGTAGCAATTGGGCATAATATTATCATGGAGCATCAGAAATTATAGATACGTTGGAGACGGGTCAAGCATCCCAAGCTTAGTTCGTACTCGTCCTTGAGTAGGTAAACGATAAAACACAATAATTTCTGAGGTGACATGCTACTAACATAAACTTGATCAATATAATGTAAAAGCATATGTACGCTGAGATCATAGAACTTCAAACACAAACATGATAAATAGAACTTTAATAATAAAGCATAGCAATCACTTTGCATCATGAAGAGTATCTTAAATAAAGGATCATGGATAATAATGCAAATAAAGATAAACGTTTGTTTCAGGTATAGAGAAAGCATGGCAAAGTGGTATTTCGCTATTCCTTAAGAGTGGGACAAAACATAAATGCCAGGACACCTTCAAAGTTCATGAGGAAGATTGGAGCAAATAATTTAAGAACAAACAATATCACATCATGAGTCAGTTATTGATGTTAATGGGACAAATGCACATAGAACTCATAATGGAAAAAATGCTCTCTCAACTGTGCATAAAGTTAGAAGATGGAGACTCAACATAAAAGTAAAAGAAAGGCCCTTCGCGGAGGGAAGCATGGATCACTCATGTGCTAGAGCTTTTTATTTTATTAAATAGAGGTATTAAAAGTTTGACACTCCTCCCATCCATCTTTCACAAACCATGGCTAACCGAAACCTCGGGTGCCTGCCAACAATCACATATCGTGGATGAGTGTCTATATTTTAGGAGAGGTGTATGTTAATGTGAACGAATGGTAAACAAAAAATGCAGTACGTCACAAGCCAACTGGATTCACAAGAGCGGCTCCCATATGAAGGACGCATCTGGGTAGAAGGTCATCCCTCTTTCTCTTTTGTTTACACAATTATGCTTTGACTGATAAATTAGGGGCAAAAATAGTGAAGAGAATTTGTTTGTATTAATTTGGGGCTGGGCACCCCGCTGCCAGCTCTTCTATCATTTGGACAAGCGGATGAAGCAACTAGTCCAGGGTGTGAAATCCAATCAACAAGTGAGATAAAGATTCTCCATTGACATCCTCATGAGCAAAAACAAGAACACAAAACGGGAGTAATTTTGAAAGTTTTAAAGGTAGCACATGAGCAATTTACTTGGAGTGGCAGTGAAATACCACATGTAGGTAGGTATGGTGGACACAATGGGAAAACTTTGGTTTTAGGGAGTTTGTATGCACAAGTAGAGCTCATACTCAGTACAGGTGGAGGCTAGCAAAAGACTGGGAGCGACAAATCAAGACAGCATAAGAGCCATAATCATGCATAGCAACATAAACATCATTAATTAAAGCATAAGAGGTATCACAAGTTCAAAAACTAAGTGGTCATGGAGGCTATATGTGACAGGTTCATAGTCATAAACATGGTGTGATCATGCGCCAAGTCAACCAAATAAAACATTTGAAAGAGAATACCATAAATTTATGCTTTACTATGACAAGAACAACTCATGAATCTTTAAATGGCATATTAAACACTCTTAGCTATTTGAGGCTATTCATTCTACTCAATAACCACAAGGCTTTAAAAATAAAATAACATTTAGCATGGCATGAAAAAGTTCTAGCCACAGTCTATACAAGCTTCTACTTGCACTGTTATAAATTCTACTTCAAGCAACATTTTCTTTTCCCAACAAGCTCCATACAAGATATGTTTTAACAAAAATAATCTTTATGATACAGCAATCAAACATGAGATTAATCACATAACACTAGTAAAACTAACAGCTATGATAAGAGATGCATGCAAAACAGGAGCTAAGTAAATGCAGCAGCCAGACAAAGATTAACAATACAAAGTATTCCCATGAAAAAGCGGAGCGTGTCACTCTCCAATAAAAGAATGATGGGGTCCAACCAAGCTTATTGCAAAAATGAATGAAAATAAACTGAAAGCAAAAATAAAATACGCTCCAAGTAAAGCACATAAGATGTGACCGAATAAAAATATAGTTTCACTAGAAGTGACCTGATAATTTGTCGATGAAGAAGGGGATGCCTTGGGCATCCCCAAGCTTAGACGGTTGAGTCTTCTTGGAATTTTCTGGGATGCACCACTGGGGCATCCCCAATCTTAGGCTCTTCACTCTTCTTCATCACGTCATATCATCCTCTTCTCTTGACCCTTGAAAACTTCCTTCACACCAAACTTATCACAATCTCCATTAGCAACGTTAGTGCAATCGAAATAATAAATTTACATGGTTCAGTTTAAATACAAGCCTAACACTCAAAAACACATTATCTAATGTCACAACTTCTTTAAAAACTCTTTTTTCTCAAAAGAACACCAAAAGAAAGAGATTAAGATGCAAATGCAATTATTGGTAGAAATCTGTCAAAACAGGACAGCAGGTAAAGATGATTTTTTTCGAAAATCTTCTGTTGCTCAAATAAAAAAGTAGCCAACTAAAAAAGTTTGCGTATACAGACCAGGATTACGCACAAAAAAGCTCTGGTCATGTTGAATTTTTTGTGATTTTATACGAATTTAACAGTGGATAGCAGAAATCTGTTTCATGCGCAGAAATCCGAAATATAGTCTCAACTTTCCACTAGAGGCTTTACTTGTCTCAACAAAAACACAAAAAAAAAAGATACAACAGGGTTGCTAAGGAAATAGGAAACACCCAGGTGCAAAGCACACAAAAGAAAACAAAGAAAAACTGGTTGAAAACATAGAAATAAAATGGGGTGTCTCGTGGTAGCGCTTTTCTTTAACGCCTTTCAACTAGGGATAGAAAGCAACTCAAGTATTTTCAAGTGAAGAAGCATAAAAATGAAGCTTATAAATCTCCTCCACAATGAATTTTATTTCATCAATAGAAGTTTTAGATGTCCCTTTATCAGTATTTTTCGGCAGACTACTTTCATCAAATGGGTTTGCAGGAACAATCCAATCAAAATTCTTTTCTAGAGTTTCATGCATTCCTACCAATTTAAAGGGTATTGGTATTTTAATTTCCTTATAGGTGGCTTTCCCTGGTGTGCTATTAACATCTACACATGAGCCTGACATCTCAAATCGATTAAAACCTTTTCTAGCCTCAATGGCAACATCACCAAATACTTTGAACAAAATTTCTAGGATAAACTCTCTTTTTTCAATATCCCTAATGTTATCAAGGTTGAGGAACATTTGTTTTATGATGGGATTAAGGTTAACAAACCTAGATTCCAGCATACGAACTAGAGATGTTGAAGCGGTTTCATAATCTGAAGCAACTTCAGCTAAGGATCTATCCTCAAATTCTTTGTGCTTACTAACATAATTAAAGAAGTCTCCAATATTATCTTTCCCAATTATATGACCGCTACCTATTGGTACGTATTTCAAGGTAAACTTGGGTAGACTCATGATTAGAGATTAAACTAAGAGCAGAAAAGCAAAAATAACAGCTATAAAGTAAACTATTTTTTGTGTTTGTGATATAGGGAAGCAAAACAAGAAAAAAATTAAAACAAGACAATAAACAAAATAAAGAGGTTGAGAGTGAGAGACTCCACTTCCCAGAAGACTTCTTCCTCCCCGGCAACGGCGTCAAAAATTCCTTGATGCCTACGATGGTGTGTTGGAAACCCCAACAGGAGGGCTTGATGAGCAAGCAGTAAGAATTTCCCTCAGTTAAGAACCAAGGTTATCAATCCAGTAGGAGGAATATGATCTTGGGAAGGTTGATGCCACTGACGGTGGTGATGGCGCCTCACCGGTGTCAGCAACAATGTGGAACCTGCACACAACACAACCAAAATACTTTGTCCCAACGGTACAGTGAGGTTGTCAATCTCACCGGTCTTGCTGAAAACAAAGATTAGCCATATAGTGTGGAAAATGGTGTAGGCTTGCAGTAAGTAAAGAAAACAGGAAATTGTAGTGGTTTGTTTAACAGTGTGAGAAAATGGACCGGGGTTCATAGGTTCACTAGTGGTGTTTCTCCATAAAAGATAGCATGCTGGGTGAACAAATTACAGCTGGGCAATTGACGAATAAAGGTTGCACCGTAGTGCACATTCATGACATGAAGACTACTATGATATTTAGTGCGGGCAATACAACAATATACATAGACCGTAATCCAACTGCATCTATGACTAATAATCCACCCTCAGGTTATCATCCGAACCCCCTTAGGTATTAAGTTTCAAGCAACAGATAATTGCATTAAACAATGTGTGTAAAGTAAGCAATGATTGTACACGCGGGCACTCACACCGCTGTTTTCTCCCTAGTGGTAACAAAACATCCTCCCTCGTCACGTTTCTGTCACTCGAGCACAGGCGAAAAGGAGGCATGAACCCACTATCTAGCATAAATGCTCCCTCTTGGAGTCACTAGCAACTACTTGGCTAGAGCAACCACTAGCAACGGAAAGCATGCAAGACCACAAATAACATATGCAATAAAGACTATAATCAACTTGGCATAAGTTCAATATTCATCGGATCCCAGCAAACACAGCATATAGAATTACATAAGATCAATCTTGATCATGATAGGCAGCTCATGAGATCTAAACATGGAGGCATATGAGGATAAGACAACCATCTAGCTACTGCTATGGACCCGTAGTCCAAGGATGAACTACTCACGCATCACTCCGGAGGCAGGCATGTTGATGGAGAAGCATCCGGTTATGATTTCCT
The DNA here is from genome assembly GCA_028641055.1 of Alopecurus myosuroides. NCBI lineage: Eukaryota > Viridiplantae > Streptophyta > Magnoliopsida > Poales > Poaceae > Alopecurus > Alopecurus myosuroides. The sequence goes on along the minus strand of CM054063.1, from coordinate 49,198,201 downwards.
GTCCGGCAGGGTGCCGGGAGACATCTTAAGACCCCTCCTGATCTAGGGTTGATGACGACGACGGCTGCGGAACTTTTCGGGGATTTTTGGTCAGGTGCTTAGGGTTTTCCATCCGGGGGGATAAATAGGCGAAAGGGCAAAGGCAGTGGAGCCTTAGGGGCCCACACCACCAGCTGGCGCGGTCAGGGGGAGGCCGCGCCACCCCATGGTGTGGCCTCCCTAGTGCCCGTCTTCGACTCCTCTTTGGTCTTCTGGATGCTTCAGGGGAAAATAGGCACGTCGGGCTTCGTGGGGTCCAATTCCGAGAATATTTCCAGAACAACTTTTCTGAAATAAAAAACAACAACAAATAGGGAACTGACACTTGGCATCTTGTTAATAGGTTAGTCCCTGAAAACGTGTAAAATGCTATAAAGACGGAGAAAACATGTAGCAATTGTCATAATATTATCATGGAGAATCAGAAGTTATAGATACGTTGGAGACATATCAGAAGGGTGCTTTCAAAATTTTATTCTAGAAACCATGCTTAAAGAATTTGGAGTTGTTGCAGTAGAAGCTAGAGAAGTGTTTGATCGTTTCAATATGCTAGGATCATGTGTATATGTTGTTGGGGCTCTCGAAAAAGCCGAAGCTAAAAAATAAAATGAGGAGAAAATACCAATACCCTTTAAATTGATAGCATTCCATGAAGCCCAAGAAAAGATTTTTTACTGGATTGTTCCTGAGAATCTATTTGATGAGAATAGTAAACCTAAAAGTTCTAAGAGAGGAACATCTGAAACACATTTAGATAAAATAAAATGAATTATTTAGAAATTTCCTTATCTTGATTTGGATGCTTCTTCACTTGAAAAATACTTGAATCCACTTTTCTAGGCCTAGCTAAAAGGCGTTAAAGAAAAGCACTTCTTGGGAGATAACCCATGGTTTTATTTTTGTTTTGTTTTTCTCTGTTTTCTTTGAATCAAGGGGATATATACTTCTGTAGAAACTCCTTTGTATCTTTATTTTCATGTATTAGTTGTGCCAAGTAAATTTTCTGACGAAAATTGGAGTTGGTTTTGGGATTTCTGCGCAGGAAATAGATTTCTACTATCCACCGTAAAAAAATCGTGAAACATCCAGAAAGAGCAGAATGAACTAAAAAAAATTGTGATTATTCCTCATCTAATTCCGCAACTTTGTTTGTTCTTTAAGTTTTTTTTATTTGAGCAGTGTAAGTGCCTCGAAAAAACTCGTCTTTACAGACTGTTCTGGTTTTGGCAGATTCTGCCAGTTTTCTTGCATGTGCTCTTTTACGATGTCAAGTGTATTTTTTTGCTACACGAAACATCAGTGGATGTAGATAATGTCTAGAAGTATTAATAACACTTGTTCCCATACATAACCCATGGATTTTTGGTTGTTGCACTAACCCTCTAATGCGAATTACTCTTTGAGTGTGGTGTGAAGGAAGTTTTCAAGGGTCAAGAGAAGAGGGTGACATATGTGATCAAGAAGAGTGCAAGGTCAAATCTTGTGGATGCCCCCGTTGTTCATCCCATCAAATTTTAATAAGACTCAAGCATCTAAGCTTGGGGATGCCCAAGGCATCCCCTTCTTTATCAACCATTTATCAGGTCACTTCTAGTGAAACTATATTTTTATTCGGTCACATCATATGAAATTTACTTGGAGCGTATGTTATTTTTCGTTTTGTTTTATTTTGTTTTCCTTGCTTCAAAAATATCATTGGAGCCTAGCATCATGTTGGGAATATGCCCTAGAGGCAATCATGTATGATGTAATTCCCAATGTATTCATAAAGTTGTTAAGTTGTCCATGTTTTGAACATCTGATACATGTCATTGAATATGTGATTCGATTGTGGAACTATGTATTCATGTTGTTCATACTAGATTGTCCGTGGTCATTTATGTTGTGCTGGACACACACCCTAGACTAATGTGAGTGTTGGCTGATGACACGGTTCCACTTGTCATGGGCATGGTGATGCCATTCCAACGTTCACAGACTTGGCTAAAGAGTTTAGCAAGTCAGACTGACCCATATTGAGATGCAACGAGTAAGTCGTCATTTGCATTTCTCAATCAATGTAATCCTTAGACCTGAGATTGTCGCACAATCCGAGTTCTGGATCACCGACTTAGGTTCTGTCAAACGTTGTTCTGTGACAAGGCAGCTATAAAGGCAGAGTTTGGTTCGAATGAGAAGCAAGCTGTGTGATGTGGATAATCAAGATGGGATTTTGCCCCTCCGAATGGACAGATATTCTCTGGGCCTCTCGAGTGATATGATTCAGGAAGCATGGCCATGCGCGACTCAGTTAAGTGTTAACTGTGTCTGTTGACCAAGAGTTAGTCAGATGAATCACATATCACGGATCGAGAAGAGAGTCGAACTATTTAAGGGATGACGGTAAATCGCCCATAGTTCGACAAGGTATATCGTGAGGCAAAAGGGACTAAGATGAAAGTCACATTGGAAGGTATGTCGTCATGACTCAATGGGACTTGGGAGTCGGCACGTTCTGCTAGGAGCCGCTACCGATTGATCGATTGAGAGTCGGACTCCAATCGTGTCCAAGTCGCCATGAGCCTGCAGGGTCGCACACTTAAGAGCGGGAGCAAATGTATTGGTCGGGTTGGACCCGAACCAGAAATGGACTGGTTTTGTGAGTCGGACTCACGGAGGGAATGGGCCACAAGTGTTGTGAGGCCCACTACCATTCGCTATATAAAGAGGGGCGCAGGTTGCCCAGCGGGCACGTTAGTCCACTCCCATGCGTTGGGAACCCTACCCCCACTCAGTCCAGCCGTCGCACCGGACCTAGAAGTCCGCCGTCGGGGCTCCTCCTCGTACGTGTGGATACCGGCACAGGTGCTGTACGTTCAGCACTTCGACATTCGCGGGATCGGATCGGCTGGATCGGATCGTGGGACTGCACTGCCCCGACGCGCTTCATCGATAATCCGCAACCGCGCGTCTAGTGGTAATCATCGTGGCCTTCTATCTCGGCTAGATCTTGGAAGTACCGCATAGGAAAAAGTTTTCTTTATCTCTACGCGTTCCAACACATCCTTGTTTGGGAGAGAGACACGCTCCGCTTTTTCGTTTGAATACTCGTTATGCTCGTATTCTTAGTTTGTCTTCTAGTTGCTGAGAAAATTCTTGTTTAGATCTTGTTTTCCTTGCATCTCTTGTTCATAGCTGTTAGTTTTAGTAGTGTATTATGCAAGTACTCTCATGTTTTCTTTCTGTATCATTTAGAGAGTTTTTGTTAAAACGTATTTGGTATGGTGCTTGTTGGGAAAAGAAACTACTACATTTGGTAAAAAATATAAACGATGCAAATAGAAGCTTGTATGGACTGTGGCTAGACTTTTTCATATCATGCTAGATGTTATTTTAATTCTAAATCCTAGTGGTTATTTAGTAGCATGATTTGTCTCAAATAGCCGAGAGTGTTTAATGTGCCATTGAAAGAATCATGAGTTGTTCTTGTCATATTGGAGCATAAATTTGTGGTATTCTCCTTTGAATGTTTTATTTATGTTGACTTGGCACATGCTCACACCATTATTATGACTACAAATCAGTCACTAATATCCTACATTATCATTTAGTTTTTGAACTTTTGGTACCACTTATGCTTTGATTAATGATGTTTATGTCGCTATGCATGATTATGGCCATTATTGCTCTCTTGATTTGTCGCTCCCAGTCTTTTGCTAGCCTCCACCTGTACTGAGTATGAGATCTACTAGTGCAATCCAACTCCCAAAAACCAAAGTATGCCAAATGTGTCCACCATACCTACCTACATGTGGTATTTAACTGCCACTCCAAGTAAATTGCTCACGTGTTACCTTTAAAACTTTCAAAATTACTCCTGTTTCGTGTTCCTGTTTTTGCTTATGAGGACGCAAATAGAGAATATTTATCTCACTTGTTGATTGGATTTCACACCCTGGACTAGTGGCTTCATCCGCTTATCCAATTGATACAAGAGCTGGCAGCGGGGTGCCCAACCCCAAATAAATACAAACAAATTCTCTTCACTATTTTGCCCCTGATTTATCAGTCAAAGCATAATTGTGTAAAAAAAAGAGAAATAGGGATGACCTTCTACACCAGTTGCATCCTTCATATGGTAGCCTATCTTGTGAAGTCTAGTTGACTTGTGACGTACTGTATTTTCTGTTTACCATTCGTTGACATAAGCATACACCTCCCTAAAAATAGACACCCCTCCACGGTATATGATTGTTGGGAGGCACCCGAGGATTCGGTTAGCCATGGTTTGTGTAAGATGGATGCGAGGAGTGTCAGACATTTTATACATCCGTTTAATAAAATAAAAGCTCTAGCACATGACTGATCCAAGCTTCCCTCTGTGAAGGGCCTTTCTTTTACTTTTGTGTTGAGTCTCCATCTTCTAACTTTATGCACAGTTGAGAGAGCATAGTTGACATTCTGAGTTTAATGTGCATTTGTCCCAGAAACATTATTAATTGATTCATGATGTGTTATTTATTTCTCTCAAATTATTTGTTCTAGTCTTCCTCATAAACTTTGAAGGTGTCCTTCAATTTATGTTTTGCCCCACTCTTAAGGACTAGCGAAATATGAATTTGCCATGCTTTCTCTATACTTGAAACAAACGTATAACTTTTGATGCATTGTTATTCATGATCTTCTATTTGTGTTACTTCTCATGATGCAAGGTGATTGCTATGCTTTATTACTAAAGTTTTATTTACCATGCTTCTGTTGAAGTTCTATGATCTCAGCTTACATATGCTTTTACATTCTTGATGATCAAGTTCATGTCGGTAGCATGTCACCTCAGAAATTCTATGTTTTCTATCATTTACCTACTCGAGGACGAGTAGGAACTAAGCTTGGGGATGTTGATACGTCATAAACGTATTCTTAATTTCTATTGTTCCATGTTGTTTCCATGTTGACGAAGATATGGATCCTGGACCCTGCGGGTAAGGACACCCCCTCTCAGGCCCAGAGACAAAGCCCAAGAAGAGGCGCCTTCGAGGTACTCTAGAAGGCCCGCGTGAAGCCCACCTGCACTAAACTTGCGGGTTAAGTTAGAAAGCATGTAACCGACCCGGCTAGGGTTGGAGTCCTCTCCGGGTAGAACTCGAGACCTGGCCATCTATATAAGGCCAGGAGAGCCCCCCTAGGAGAGGACCAAGTAATACCGCACGACCAAAAAGCCTCGGAACTCGAGATCTACTCTCGATTCGAGCAACCTGTAACCGATCTAATCATCCAATACAGATCGACAGAAGGCAGGAGTAAGGGTTTTACCTCTTCGAGGGCCCCGAACCTGGGTAAATCTCGCCCCCTGTCAAGCCGACGATTTCACCAGCGCTCATGACTTCTCCTAGTCGAAACCCGATAGGGTCACCTGAGGGATTTGTGGAGTCAGAGATTCGACAATTGGCGCCGACCGTGGGGACCGCGGGCGCTAGATCACCGGCATCTTCGGCTTCATCGACATCCAACTCCCGTTGGAAACCATCGACTACGGCTCCGAACAATCCTGTACGGATCGGATCCGTCATAGTCACGCCTCACTCGCCGGAATCACGCCTGGTGTTCGAGGATCTGGAGAAGAGCGTCACCCTGACGTTCGGGAGCTTCAACTTCATGGCGAACAGAGACGGGATCCTCCACTTTTCGGATGAATCTGAACCTGAGTCTGGAGCCGTCAACTCGCGCTTTCCTATGGAGAAAAGTGGCGAGTCCATCCGCTTCAACACAGTCGACTATCACGCCCTCTCGACAGAGGAACCATCTCGGGTACGGGAAGCTTTCCGATCTACGCCTAGGACGCACGAGCCACGACTGGCCCAAGTCTACATGGCAGGATCGGAACAGCCCTCAGAAACCGAATTCAGCGCAACCGAGCGCGATATAATCGGCGTTTCGCGGGAGGCCTGGAAAAGGGCCAAGGAGGCCATGCGGCGGAGTCAGCCACCCGCGGCAGGAGCCTCACAAGAAGACCTAACCGCCTACCACTACCACCTAGTAAGAGCGGCCTCAAACATCAAAGAAGCCCGGGCAGATCTAGCCCGTCGCAGAAGAGCGGCGGACGAATCAAGCCTGCGGCGAGTCGAACAGTCCCTTGCACCCTCGGTTGGTACCCGACCCGCGAGGAAGGGACACGCAACATCGTCAAGGGACCATGAATCCATGACTGCGACCGACAGGTCGACCACGTCTTCCTTCATGAGGGTCGACGATGACGGCAACGTCTACCCGCAAACCCCAGCTGCCACGATCCTAGCCGCAGCAACTTACATGCAGATGAACCAACCAACGGAAAGCGACCCTCGGGTGGAACAGTACAAACAAATTCGCAAAGGACTAGGATTGGCGGCCGCAAGGCTCGCTTCTCACGATCGCAAGAAGACCGAAGAAGAATTGGAGAAGGAGCGACATGAGAAGAACAAGGATAAAGAAACGCCCCGCAGGCATAGAAGTTCATCCCCAAGAAAAGACAAATCGCCACGACGTGGTCGAGGAAAAGAAGCCCGCCGCCGCGGCGATAGTCGAAGCAGCAGCGACGACAGCCCGAGAGACAAAAGCTCGCGGCACCACAGCAGCCGCTCGAGAAAGCGAAGCAAAGAACCAAGGAAAGACAACGATCGCGACCGGTCCGAATACGACGCGCGATCAGATCTCGCCCAAAAGAAGGTGGATAGGGCGAGAGCTTCACGATATCGCGAGCGCTCCTCATCCAGGTCCTCGGACGACGAAACCTGTGGAGCACTCTGTTTCGCTCGCAGCATCCGTGAAGCACCTCTACCCAAGAGGTTCAAGCTCAGCACGGAGGTGACAAAATACGACGGCTCACTCGAGCCCTCCCAGTGGTTAAGCGACTACCTCACGGCAGTAAAATGCCAACGTGGGAACAAGAACACAGCCATGCAATACCTCAATTTGCATCTTACAGGCGCGGCCCGTAGTTGGCTGGAGAGAAGACCCAAATCTTGCTACGCATCGTGGGACGACCTGCACCGCGATTTCTGCAAAAATTTCCAGTCGACGTACAAGAGGCCAGCCACAATTGAAGAGTTACGAGCATGCAAACAGAAGAGTGGCGAATCCACACGAGAATATATCCAGCGGTGGACCACACTCAGGAACACCGCAGGAACCATCTCGGAAGAAGTAGCGATTGAGGCCTTCGCGAAAGGGGCGAGAAGAACCGCGTTTCGAGAAGAGCTAGGCAGAGCTGCGCCCAAAACCATTGTGGAGCTAATGATCATAGCCGAAAAATGGGCTAACGGAGAAGACGCGGTGCGCAATGAAAGAGCATCGTCGCCCGCACACGAGGACGACCGCCATGGACGAAGAAAGAGAAGGAAATACTACGACCACGAGGATAGGGAGGAATTAGTGGCGGCAGAATTCACGCAAAACCGCGACTCTGGTCGCCGTGGAAGTCGCGAGTGGAAACCAAAAGCAGAAGAAAAATCCCCCGAGGAGGATCTCGATGCATACTGCTCGCTACACCTGTTTACAGATAAACGCACGGGCAAAACTAAGGCAACACACCTTCTCAAGGATTGCCGAAAGTTTCTTGACATCTCAGATGCTCTCGCGAGGAAAAGATTTGCGTCCACCCAAAACTACCCGCCGCTGCCAGGAGGAGGACAACAATTCCAGCCGCCTCCACCACCACCTCCACCAGCAAATCCAAACATGGCGCTAGCCGCACTACCTGCGCCACCACCGCAAAACAATGGAGCCAATGCATACCCGAACCCGGCAGGACAACTCGCGATGATACAGAAGGTATGCCCCTCTCGCAGAGCTCAAAAGACTAACACGAGGAAACTATGTATGGCAGTGCAGACACCGCCAACAAAGACCGAGTACCTGAAGATGGCAGATCAGCCCATCACGTTCTCGAAGAAAGACCATCCACCACAGGTCTATCGACCAGGACACGCCGCCCTCGTCATCCAGGCTCAAATCGGAAATTACGACCTGGCCCGCGTGTTCATGGACGGTGGCAGTGGCATCAACATCATCTACGCGGATACACTCCATCGAATGAACAAGAACCTGGACGGCCTAACGGAATCAGAAACGTCCTTCCACGGGATAGTTCCGTGCAAGGCAATCCGTTCACTCGGAACAATCAACTTAGAAGTTGTACTGGGCTCTCCAAGCAACTACAGAAGGGAATTCCTGGACTTCGAAGTCGTCGACTGGCCCTCACAGTACCACGCCATCCTTGGCCGAACAGCGTTCGCCAGATTCATGGCAGTACCACATTACGCGTACCTGAAACTCAAGCTACCCGGCGAATACGGTGTGATCACCATCGACGGAGACTTCCAGAAGTCAGACAAGTGCGACATAGAATTCAATGAGATCACGAAATCTTTCGGGATGCAAGAAGAACTTCAAGAGCTGGCAAAAACCACGGACCACTCCGTTATGCCCCTCACGAAGAAAAACGCGCCTGAACTGGAATTCAGCGCCAACAGCGACACCCGCAAGCACCAAGTGCACCCGACGGATTCTGCCAAGACCGCGATGGTTTCCACAACCCTCTCGTCAGCATAGGAAGGCGCGCTCGTCAAACTCCTCCGTGAGTACTGGGAAATTTTTGCCTGGCAGCCCTCAGATATGCCAGGAATACCATGAAATAAACTTGTCAGAATTCATGCATCCATGTTTTTACATGTTTATTATAGTATAAAGCATAAATCCGTCTTATCTATTTTCCAATGATCTTTCAAAATACTCAATGTTAACCTGAATTGTGCCTGCGTGCTCGGAGTTAAAAAACTGAATGATTTTTGGCCTAAGGAGGCTTAAGGAAACCCAGATTGTGCCTGCGTGCCCGAGTTTCGTACAAAATTCCTTACTTTTTCTCTAAGTATTATCTGATTTTTTTTATGTTGAGCCACTGGAATTAGTAAGTAAAAATGCCTTTAGTACGATCCATGTTTTCGAGTTTCGACTTATTGGTTATACCTAGTCACTTGGCATGAAGATTATGTATTATCGAGCCATTTCAAACACTAAGAACAGTTAAGACATATAAACCAGAGAACTTAGAAGATAAAGGAATTAAAATCCGAAAAAACTTGCAAAGATTTATAACTTAAACTGCAAAAGCGGAGTACTTGTTTATACAAAAGAATAGATAGCATTATAATGAGTATTACATTGTAAGAATAGTAATGCTTCTATTTTCCTATCTTCTACCCAGAACCTAAGCAGCTTCTTCGGGATCCAAGTCATCTTCCTCGCTGCTGGATTTCTACGGAGTCGTCGGGATTTCCTCCTCGGGGTAGAAGGTGGAGATGTTCACCATGCTAGCAATCTTGGTGGCGTGGCCTTTGATTTCATCAAAGATGCTGCCCGCTAGGCATTTGTGTATCCTTGAGGGATACATGATGCCACGCGCGAAGATTTGGCGGTGGTATAGTGCATACGCATGAGCCCAAGGGCCATGCGCGCACCACCGTGAGCCGCGGAACGGAACCAAGACTCCTTGCGGTTCACCACCTCCACGATCGCCTCTGGAAGTTTGCTAACTTCCAAGAACTCCCCTGATTTGTCGGGAATGTACTTATTTATAAGTAACATCCCCACAGCTTTGAGCGCGGTGAAGACTTTCCTGAAAGTCTGGATTCTTTCGATCCGAGTAAGCTGGGGGCAACCGCCTGTTTCAGCCAACAAATAAATGGTAAGAAAAACAGAAGAAGGGAAACAAGGAAAAATCCGGTAAAAGTCAAAAAAAAAACTTACCGCGAATCTGGTCCATCTCCGTGCCTTCCTCCAGACGCTGGTTCAGGGCATTCTCCAGGTCCCTGACTGTGGCTCTGTCCTTCTCGGCCTGGCTGGAGGACTTAGACTCGGCAATGCCAACATCTAGTTGGCTGACCTCCAGGTCCTTCTGGAGCTTCACAGTTAGCTTGTGAAGGTCCGGGTTTTCTCGGCGGAGGTTCTCAGTATTGCCGGCATCTTCAGATATTTGTTTGGATTTCGCCAGAGAAGCTGAAAAGCAAGTAAAATGAAGAGTTAGAAACTCGGAAAAGTTACTTAGACAAAATTACGAATGAAAGCAGAGAAATAATTTACCTGCTGATTCAGTCAGCTATTGTTGAACAAACGCCAGCTCTGCTTCCTTATCTTCAAGAATGTTAAGAAGGGTTTTCACCTCCTTGTTCTTGATGGTAAGTTTATTGAAAACTTCCACATTGATGTTTTCAACAGTTTGCTGAAACACGGAAAAGAGACAAAAATGCTTAAGTTAAAAACAAGCATAGTAATGATAAAAGCATTAAGTCAAAAGTATACATTCAGCTTAATACTTGGGGGCTAGAGATATTACATGGCTCATCTTGGTCAAGTTTGCCAAGTTTTCATTGAATTCTTTTGCATAGTCCGCAAAAAGAATCCCGACATTGCAAAGGCCGTCCTGGATGACCTGCCGAGGTGAAAATACGAAGTTATTCCTAACAATAAGCCCGCCTTGCAGCCAAGGACGGATTAAGGGTGCGGGAGCGAAGAATTTGGTCGCCCACGGATGCATATATCCGTGTTCGTCAAATGGCTCCTCCTTTACCTTGAACTCCTTGTCGAAAGATGGAATGGGTTCCGCCTCTGCTGTACGAGAAGGACCACCCATTTCCGGCACCGCCCTTTCCCTCACGTCCGTCTCGGACGCAATGGGCTGGCTGATCTGCAGGGGTTCCTCCTCCATGGCAGCCATGTTTTCCTCCGCAACTGCGACCGGAGTGTCGGGAGGAGCAACAGGAGAAGGCTGTGTCCCTCTCCGGGCAACAGAATTTTGTTTCTTCCGGCTTTTTGGCTTCAATGTTGTTGGAGCCAAGCTAGAAAGAGAAAAACCGAGAAGTTAGAATTCCGAGAAAAGAAAAAAACCCCTGCGACAAAAAGTAGAGAAAAAGAAAACCCGGATGATTTACCTGGAAGTAGCGACGGGAATTCCGTCAAGTTCCACCACTTCTTCAGCAGTCGATGGCTTCTTGCGTTTCCGTCCGCCACAAAAATTGGCACGCATTTCGTCCAGTTCGTCATCGGCCGCAAGATCCTTGTCGGTGAGATCGGCGAACTATGGGAAAAAGCGCAAAGTTCGGCTAAGTTAGGAATCTGAGAAAGATAAAAATCCGAGAAACTGCCCAAAGAGGAAAAATATTACCTTTGGAGACGGATTTCCTTCGTTGTACATCTCTCCGCTTTCTTCATATTGGTCGCGAGTAGCGACCAAATGATTAACCCGCTTCTTGAAGTCCCTCTTGGAGAATGCTTTGTCCGTTCCCCTCATTGTATCCCCCGGGCCCTTGTATTCACACAGAAGTCGGGCTTCGTGATAAGCCAAAGACTGGATGCGTCTCCCGAACCAACACAGAACTGTGTTTGTACCAGTGAGAGGAGGAGTGGAGGAGACGAATTTTGCGATGTGCCGTTTGATTTTCATCAAATCACCCGGCAAAAACTGAACTGCGTCCACTGCCCAGTTGTCTTGGGGAGTGGCAGCGCAGTTGAAAAATGGTGGAATTCCCGTATCCTTTCCAGGATACAGGACATCTTGGTGGTAAAAGAAGGAACCCATCCAAAACTTGACGGATTCCGAGGTTTCTATCTTGGGGAACCAATCCTCCCTAAACCTACAGAGGGTGAAGGAAATGGTTCCGCAAGTCGGGAGTGCACCCTCAGAAGGGTTTCGCTTAACCCCGAAGCAATATTGCCAGAAATCTAACCTAGGTTCTAATCCTAGATACCCTTCAAAGACGGCCTGGAACCTGGCTAAATAAAGTATGGAGTCTGGAGGAAGGTTGTGGGGTTGAATGTTGTAATGGTTTAGGACTTGGAGGGAAAAGGCAGAAGGTGGAAACCCCATACCTCTACTGATGTGCGAGGTGAGGAGAACCCTTTCTCCGGCTTTCGGCGTTGGCTCGGAGTCGTCCTCCTCGTGCCGCCATTTTCCCGTTAGGATTAACCCCTCCTTCTCCATTGTAGGAAAGAGGGAAGGAACCAAGTTGCAATGGCTCCAATTCCCGGACATTTCCCCTTCTTCTTCCGCTCCGGCGGCGGCCGCGACGGTGAGTTCCTCACCAACGAGGGTGAGCTTCTCTTCTGTTGTCTCGACGGTGAAGGGAGGAGACGGCGCGGCAGATGATGACGCCATGTTTTCGGCCGCGAGAGGAGGATCCTCGCGAGCCAAGTTGCTGGCGTTCTCTTCTGGCGCGCTCGCGGCGACGCAGTCGGGAGAATCCACTTGGGGATCTATGTCGTTGATGATAGCGTCGATGTCGACGGCGATGGTGTTTTCCTCCGCGGCACGCGGTGAATCTCCGGTAGCCATTATTGGGCGGCGCGGGGAAGATCCGGAACCTACGATGATGATTTTCCAGGGACGGTGCGGGACGCACAGGCTCTGCTCGCACTAGCAAGCTTTTGGCTCGGGAGCAATGGTGCTTGAGGGATGGAAGATGGAGTGAGAGCGGAACGGCAACCGGAGAGCCCGAGGGCGGCTATTTATAGTCGGGAAAACTTTGAGATGCGCCACAATGGCTCTTTTCACCGTTAGATCTTCGACACGTGTCACGCACCGGAAAATCCGGGAAATGAGGGGACGGGTGATAATTGCTATCTCCTCGTTTCCCGCGAGAATCTGTCAGAGATACGTTTCAAGGTTTCACATTGAACCCAAACGTCCGTGACGTCAACACGATTTTATCGCTGACGTCAGGAAGTTCCTTCTCTACGAAGGCTCGTGGAAGAAAAAGCCGGATTCTGAGAAAATCCAAGTTTCACGTTAAGCAAGATTTGGGAAAAAGAAGATTCGAGACGGAGCACCAGCATTTCTCGGAAAAGAATACGAATTGACGAAAGGTGGCAGAATGGAGTCTCAATCCTTCTTGGGGGCTACTGTTGGATATATACCGATTTGGGGTATATCCGGCATTGTCCTAAAGAGTCAGATTACCAGGGTGGCCTCATTGGTAATGGATCATAGTCCATTAGGCGGCCCAGTAAGCTGATGCGCAGAAGCCAGTTTCTAGAAGAACCCGGGCCACGACCCATGTGGTGCGGCTTGGAGTAGAAGGCGGATTCTTGATTTCCAAGTTAGAAAGTTACTGTAGTCTTCTAGGTTTCCTTTCTGTAGGCCCTAACCTGGCTATCTATATAAAGCCGGACAGGAGAGAAGAAAGGGACAGACAATTAGCTAGAAGCCAACCCGCCGAGAAGTTGATCTTTGTCGAGTTAGTAAATCCCAACTCACATTGTACTTTGTATACTTCAGGGTTCAGCCCTGATTTAGTGCGATTGCAGGAGTAGGAACGCCGCCTAGTTGCGACGTACCGAACCTGGGTAATTTTGGTGTTCCTGGTTGTCATACTACCACGTCCCCCCACGTCTCTATCAGTAGTCTCATGGTACCCCCGTCTATGAACTCTAGTACGATGTCTCGACACAGCTCGTTTGACAATTTGAAGTCTCCTGATATGGTGATTACAACTCCTTTTGGCCCTGGTATCTTCAGCTTGTTATAAATATAACATGATCTTGCCATGAATTTGGCGAAAGCTGGACGTCTGAGTATTGCATGGTATACACTTTCGAACGGCACCACTTCGAAAGAGATTTTTTCCTGTCGGAAGTGCTCTTTTTCTCCGAAGGTTACGTCTAGGGAAAATTTTCTCCTAGGGAATGTGCTTGTCTGCCAGGAACAATGTCGTGTAAACGTGTGTTGCTGTGATTGAGATGGGTCTCGGAGATTCGCAGATGTTTCAGTGTATCCAGGTACATAATGTTGATACTAGATCATCCATCCATCAGCACCCTTTTCAGCCTAGTGTTTTGAATAATAGGGCTTACGATTAGAGCTTGTGTGCCGGGTTCTGGGATATTTCCGGGATGATCAGACTGATCCCAGATAATTGGCGTGTTTGAATACTTCAAGAACTTGGGAGTTGGTGGAACAACCGCGTTTATTTCTCGAAGTGTTCTCTTCGCCTGTTTTGTTGAGGGAGTTGCCAGGAAAGTTAGGTTGCATTCTCCATCAACTCTCGGGAATTTTGGTTCGCCTTTTCGCTGTTGTTCCTGGATTTTTTCGTCAGTGTCCGATTCACTGTCTTCTTTTTCAGCTTCTGGCTTTTGTTTGGATAATTTCCTCTTGGAGTTCTTCCCTTTGTTCCCGGATCCTGCAGTGCCTTTCATATGCTTATTGAGCCGGCATTGCGCATTGGTATGGGCAGGTTTGCCAAATTGCGAATGGTGGACACAGTTTTCCGACTTAATCTTTCCCCCTCTTCCTTTGAGTAGGAGATAGGTTCTATGCTTCTTCCTTTCCATTTGCTAACATTATCCTTTACAAAGGCTAAATTAACTTCTTTGGGCTTTGGTTGTGCTTCTGGAGTAGCTTTTTTATCATAAGGAGGTGTCTTTTTGGCCTGAGCCAAAGCATCAATATTTCCACCTCTCGCTCTAATGTCGTCTTCAGCCCATGCATGCTCATTGGCGGTGGTAAGCTTAGATCCGAGATCTTTGTACTCCTTTGAACCAACTATGAACGGTACAAGGCCGGGTTTTAAGCCATTGATGAAAGCATGCATTGCCTGTACATCACTTACTCCAGAGCAGCTATTTTTCATTGTTGTCCATCTTGAGATAAATTCGACGTACGGCTCGTCTTCAAACTGGATGCAGCGATTTAGCTGGTTGATGCTCTTGGGGCGTTTGTATGTTCCCCGAAAATGCTGAGTGAATACTCTATCCATATCATCCCAGCTATCCACGGTTCTTGACGGAAGCTCGTTGATCCAATCTCTGGCTCCATCCAGCAACATTAGGGGGGAGGAATTTTACCGCCTCTAGATCCATTCCTTTGTTAATCTGGACGGCAGTATAGTAGTCTGAAAGCCAGGTATCCGCGTTTGTACTACCGGTATACTTTTGGTAAGTTGGACCAACTTTGGCAAAGCCAGAATGTAGAGTTATTCTCTGGATCCTATCAGTGAAGCACTTAGGTCCAAAGTATAGATCATCTCTTTCCGACATATCGGCGTGAACGGAATATCTGCCGGCTGAATGGACAGAAAGGGATCTGCTCCTTTCTGGACCATTGTTGCGCGAATGCGCTTTTCCGGGATTATCCCTATTTTGTTCATTGTCATGTCCTTTGGAATAAGGTGGATTTCTACTCCTTGGACTTTCGTTGTTCCTAGGAGGAGTACGGGATCTCTCACGCCTGTGAGGAGTGTCGTATCTTCCGGCTTTTTCACCTGGGCGTCTTGGAGGCGGCATTGCTTTGCCGTCTTTCCGGTTTTGTTCTTCCCGATCACGGGGATTATTTCCGCCTTTCGGCAGATGGGATCTTGTTCTGGACGCTGCATCCTTATGATCTGGAATTTTCTTGTCCTTTCTCACATATCCCTTCTTCTCCTTAAAATTGCCTGAATCTCCAGGTTCGCCAGGTCCAGGTGCTCCAGCGGCGCATGTGGCGGTTTTGCATAGGGCTGAGTCGTCATGCAACTTCCCTGATCTTGCATGCCCTCGCTGTTGCGGTTACAATGCTTTTCCTAAGAAAGCATACACCTAAATCTGGAACTGGATTAGCGTCCAAGTCCAAAACGTGCTAGTACAACTAGTGTCCACTCTAACGTTGCCCACTCCATGTCCAGTCCACGTTTTTCTTTCCACTGTCCAAATCCATCCATGCCCACGCTTCAATAGTGTTGGATATCCAAGGTCCAGTGGGTATCGGAATGCATTCATAAAGATGGAAGGTGAACCGCATTGAGCAAGCATGTTGCAGCTAGCATCGAGCACATATGAACTATGTTCTGTACTCAACATATACAGCGGAAACCATATACAGTGAGGATGGGGTGCCGCCGGCGAGCTACGCGGATGGGGTGCCGCCGGCGAGCTACGCGGATGGGGTGGCCGTCCGCGAGCGGTGAGGACGGGCATCCGCCAACGAGCTACGAGGATGGGGTGGCCTCCGTCGAGCGGCGAGAACGGGGCAGCCGACGGCGAGCTACGGGGGCGGGGCGGCCGCCGGCGAGCGGCAAGAACGAGCATCCGCCAACGAGCTGTAAGGATGGGGTGGCCTCCTTCGAGCGGCGAGGACGGGGCAGCCGACGGCGAGCTACGGGGACGGGACGGCCGCCGGCGAGTGGCGGGTCTGGGTCGCTTGCGAGATGCGTGGACGGGTGGCCGCCGCCGAGCTGCGAGGACGAGATGGACGCCGTCGAGTGGTGGGTCTGAGTCTCCGCCGAGCTGCAAGTATGGAGTGGCCGAGGGAGACGAGGCGGCAGAGGGGTTGCCGGCGGGAGAGGAAGGGCAAGGATCAATACGGGAAGGCAGAGAGCAGGTCGATGGGATGCGTCCAATGTGTAGTGGGCTATCCACCTCTCGCGTCCAAGTCCATCCAATGCTATTGGACCCAAAATCCAGCTAAAGTCTACGTCCAACAAAGTCCAATCCAATTGGATCCATTTTTTTCAGGCCCAAAGTCCATGGACGCTAGTGATCTAGTTCCAGATATACATACACCCCTTGAAGCTTTTCGTCGTTGGAGTACAGATCATCATTGAGGATGGCGAATGCGGCTTCCACGTTT
The DNA here is from genome assembly GCA_028641055.1 of Alopecurus myosuroides. Taxonomy (NCBI): domain Eukaryota; kingdom Viridiplantae; phylum Streptophyta; class Magnoliopsida; order Poales; family Poaceae; genus Alopecurus; species Alopecurus myosuroides. The sequence goes on along the minus strand of CM054063.1, from coordinate 49,181,553 downwards.
TCGGCTACGGTTTTGTATATGCGTTCGCCCTTGGCATCAGTGTCGTTTACTTACTTTTGCCAAGAAGGGTTTTGGAACCGTTCTTTTGGTGGCAATACTTCCGGTCTTGCGATTTCGAGTAACCGTGTAGGTTTTATGCCAGATCTATTCCTTCTTTCGTACTCCTCTATTTCTTCCTGCTGCAACTTAATGTCAGCATGGGTTTTTAAGAGGTTTTCCCGAGTTTTGAATAGATGTTGTTGTTGCCGTTGTAGAGCTTGTCTCCTGTCTTCCAGCACTTCAGGGGGTTCGTCGCGTCCCACTGGGGTTTGAATTAACTCAAGTTCCTTCTGTTCTGACATTGGTGGAACAGGGATTTCCTTCATTTTCTTCTCTGCATGCTTGACTCCGCTTCCTCCTCCTACTTCCAGGTTTTGATTAGCAATGTCCACCAATTTCTTCTTCTGGAATTTATACTGGAGTTTCTTGGCAGTCTTCTTTTTCTTCTTGGAAGAGGGAGTTTTTTCCCAGGTTCATCTTCAGTCAATTCCTTGACATCAGGGTAAGTTGGTCTAGTTTCACCGTCCTCTCTTTCCTCATATGGCGGAGGTGTTTTGGGGTCTTCATCGTCTTCGGCATCCGTGTTTTCAGCCGGTTTCGCCATAAGCACTTCGTGGAAGCCCCCTTTCATTGATTTGACCTTTCTTTCAAAAGCGTCTTCATCTTCGTCCTCGGAATCTATATCCTTAGATCTGGGTTCCGACTCCAATCTTTCCTCTAGGGCGGCTAGCACAGAGTCGGCTTCCGAGTTCGTCGTCTCATTGACGGGTGTCGGATGTTCCACTTAAACTGTGGGGTTGTTTTCATGTTCTTCTTCCACGGGATTGCCTTCATCCGTGTTTTCAGCGACCTCGGATGGCACCATACCAATAAAGTGAGATCTGATTGCGGGCATCTCCGAAGAGGCGGCAATTTCAGCAGGGTATTGGCGTTCTGAGCAAAATCCGGTATCATAGTTTTCTTCAACTGGGTATAGGGCGGGTGGGATAAATCTACTTCCACCACATAATCCCATTGCTTTTGCGGTTAATCCGATAAAGATGTTTGTTGATCCAATTGGTAAAACACACACACTTACCAGATGATTCCGTGCTGGCATGTACGATCCATTATCGAGGAAGTGCCTGACGTTGTTGTCGAATTCCAAGCTTCCGACAGTTATGGTACTGCCGATTCTGCCGAGTATCCCTGATCGAAACATAACGCCTGACGTCGCTGGCCCCACGGTGGGCGCCAACTGTCGAGATATCGTAGTAGAGTTCATAGACGGGGGTGCCATGAGACTACTGGTAGAGACGTGGGGGACGTGGTAGTATGACAACCAGGAACACCAAATTTACCCAGGTTCGGTACGTCGCAACTAAGAGGCGTTCCTACTCCTGCAATCTCACTAAATGAGGGTTGAAGCCGAAAGTATACAAAGTACAATGTGAGTAGGGTCTCGTCGAGTTGGCTTCTAGCTAATTTGTCTCTTTTCTTTCTTCTCTCCTGTCCGGCTTTATATAGATAGCCGGGTTAGGGCTTACAGAAAGGAAACCTAGAAGAGTACGGTAAGTATCTAACTTGGAAAGCAGGAATCCGCCTTCTACTCCAAGCCGCACCACTTTGGGCCGTGGTCCGAGTTCTTCTACAATCCGGCTTATGCGCGTCAGTTTACTGGGCCGCCTAGTGGACTATGATCCATTACCAACAGGTCACCCTGGTAATCCGGCTCTTCAGGACAATGCCGGATATACCCCTATTCGGTATATATCCGATAGTTCCATACCTTTCTTTAGTGGGAACTAAAATTTAATATTCCCCTCTTTCATATCAATAATAGCACCAACAGTTCTAAGAAAAGGTCTCCCCAAAACAATTGGAGAACAAAATCAACGGGGACAAGATTATTATTAATCATGATAAGAACATCATCAATCCTCCCCAAAGGTTTCTTTATAACATTATCAATAAGACGAATATACAAATAACAAGGTTCCAATTGTGGTAAATCAAGAACATCATAGAGTTTCTTGGGCATAACAGAGATACTAGCATCAAGATCACATAGAGCATTACAATCAAAATCATTCACTTTCATTTTTATAACGGGTTCCCAACCATCATATATCTTCTTAGGGATAGAGGTTTCACATCTTAATTCATCCTCTCTAATTTGCATGAGAGAATTTGTAGTATGTTTTGTGAAAGCCACATTCATAGCACTAGCATTTGGACAACCAGCAAGATTTTGTAAGAACTTAATAACTCCACTTATGTTGAAATTACCAAAGTCAAGATTATTTTTATTAAAGATAATGGGAACATTGTCTCGCATGCTTCTAAAAATTTCAGCACTATCATCAGGAACATTTTTAGCAGTTTCAGTCAGTTTTGCATTTTTAATAACAGAAGTGGGAGTGTTTCCAAAACCAATTACTTTACCATTTATAGTAGAAGATTTTTTAGCATGAGAAGATTCAGTTTTACTAGTGGTGTTAATGGTGCAAACATTAGCTATATTATTCTTTCTAGTTATTTCATCCTTTTTCCCATCTAGCATGCAATTCAGCTAACATCCTAACATTATCATCAATTCGAATTTGGATAGCATTTGTAGCAGCAAAAGGATTCTCATCTATAATTTCAGTTTTAGCAGTCATCCTATTAATCAAAGAAGATTGTGCTTCAGATATGGATTCAATAGAAGTTTCAGCATGAGCAATTTTAACTTGCAAACCAGATATTTCTCTATTTAAACTCTCAAGTTGATAACTAATATTTTTCAGCATGATAGATTGTTCTTCTATGGTCTTAATAAATAGTTTATTTTTCTCATATTGCTTTTGCATAAAGTTTTTAGTGGCTCTTTCAACTTCTGAAATTCTTTCATTAGTCATTCTAGTTCTATCATTATTACCGCTATTAAGGGGATATGGCTTATAATTATTGCTACCAAAATTATTCCTATAAGCATTGTTGTTGAAATTATTATTTTTAATGAAGTTCACATCAACATGCTCTTCTTGAGCAACCAAAGAGGCTAAAGGAACATTATTTGGATCAATAGGAGCATGGCCATTAACAAGCATAGAAATAATAGCATCAAGTCTATCACTCAAAGAGGAGGTTTCTTCAACAGAATTTACCTTCTTACCAGTTGTAGCTCTCTCAGTATGTCATTCAGAATAATTTACCATCATATTATCAAGAAGCTTTGTTGCTTCCCCCAAGGTCATGGACATAAAGGTTCCTTCAGCAACTGAATCCAGAAGGTTTCTTGAAGAAAAATTCAGTCTTGCATAAAAGGTTTGGATAATCATCCAAGTAGCCAGTCCATGAGTGGGACAATTTTGTACTAAAGATTTCATTCTTTCCCAAGCTTTAGCAACATGCTCATTATCAATTTGTTTAAAATTCATAATGCTACTTCTTAAAGATATAATCTTAGCAGGAGGATAATATTTTCCAATGAAAGCATCTTTACACTTAGTACAAGAATCAATACTATTTCTAGGCAAAGATAGCAACCATTCTTTAGCTCTTCCTCTCAAATAGAAAGGGAAAAAAAATCAGTTTAATAATATCTCCATCCACATCTTTATATTTTTGCATCTCACATGGTTCAACAAAATTATTAAGATGGGTAGCAGCAGCATCAGTACTAACACCAGAAAATTGCTCTCTCATAACAAGATTTAATAGTGCAGGCTTAATCTCATAAAAATCAGCAGTAGGAGTAGGTGGAGCAATAGGTGTGCAAATGAAATCATTGTTGTTGGTGTTAGTAAAGTCACACAACTTAGTGTTCTCAAGAGTATAAATTTTAGCAAGATTAAAAACAGGATAAAAACTATAACTAGAATAAGAACTATTTTTGTGTGTGTTTTTGATATAGAAGAAGCAAACAAGAAAAAATAAAATAAACTAAGAAAAACAAAAACAAAGTAAAGAGATTGGAAGTGAGAGACTCCCCTTGTAGAAATTCTCTTCTTCCCCGGCAACGGCACCAGAAAATAGATGTTGACAAGGGAGTGGTTGCTTCTTGATGAATTTGAATTCCCCGGTAACGGCGCCAGAAAATAGCCTTGATGGTGCAGTCTTGCACTCATTGGGAAACCCCAAGAGGAAGGTATGATGAGCACAACGCCAGTTTTCCCTCAGAAAGAAACCAAGGTTTAACCGACCAGTAGGAGGAAGGAGTAACTTCAGAAGGTTGATGCAACTGAGATGGCAGGGCACACTACCGGTTCAGCAACAACGTGGAACCTACACAACACAGTCAAATCACTTTTCCCAAACGAAGCAATGAGGTTATCAATCTCAACGGTTTTGCTGAACACAAAGAGGTTAAACGTATGGTGTGGAAAACAATATGAAAATAGTAGCAGAAGTATGAGAGAAGTGCAAACAGTGGTTGTATTATCAGTATGAGGAAAATGGACCAGGGTACACAATGCACTAGTGGTGTCTCTCCGTGAAAGATAAATAACACGTGTGGTGAAAAAATTACAGCTGGGAAATTGACAGAAATGAAGGCTGCACCGTAGTGCATATGCAAGACATAAAGATTACTGTGTGATTTATGCGGGCATTACAACAAGATACATAGACCGTCATCCAACTGCATCTATGACTAAAAATCCACCCTCCAAATATCATCGGAACAAATGTTGGTTATTAAGTCGCAAGCAATAGATAATCGCAGTAAGCAAAGTGTGTAATATAAACAATAACATCATCCTTAGAAAAAGCATTGTTGTTTTCTCCCTAATGGCAACAACTCATCCTCCACCAGCCACGTTTCTATCACTCGAGCACATATGCAAAGGAGGCATGAACCCACTGTCGAGCATAAATACTCCCTCTTGGAGTTACTAGCATCTACTTGGCCAGAGTATCTACTAATAACAGATAGCATGCAAGATCATAAGTAACATATGCATGAAGATAACATGATATATTGATAATCAAAAGACATAGCATTCCTCATTCATCGGATCCCTGCAAACACAACATGTAGCATTACATAAAGATGATCTCGATCATGTGAGGCAGCTCACGAGATCTAAACACGAGGCATAAAGCTGAGGAGACAACCATCTAGCTACTTCTATGGACCCGTAGTCCATAGATGACCTACTCACGCATCACTTCGAAGGAGGGCATGGTGGTGTAGACCCCTCCGGTGATGAATTCCCCTCCCGACAGGCTGCCGGGGAGAGCTCCAGAACCCTTCCGATCTCGGGATGATGATGACGGCGTCCTCGGTTTTTTTGGGACGAAGTGGTATATCTTTAGGTTTTACGTCTCGGGGGGAATAAATAGGCGAATGGCAAAGGTGGTGGAGGCCTATGGGCCCCACATCACCCGATGGTGCGGCCAGGGGGCGCGCCTCCCTATGGCGTGGGCCCCCTGTGGCCCCCTCCGGGTCTCGTTGGGACTCCATGGAACCTTCGGGAATTCTAAGACTTACAGGCTTCGAATTTTCCAATTCTGAGAATATTTCCAGAACAACTTTTCTGAAACTAAAAACAGCAGAAAACAAGGAACTGGCTCTGTGGCATCTTGTCAATAGGTTAGTCCGGAAAATCGATAAAAATGACATAAAGTGTATAGCAAACATTTTGCAAACAATAAGAAAACAACATAGAACATCAAAAATTATAGATGGTTTATGATGTACTAGTGCTCTAGGTCTTCGTGAGCAAGCAAGTTGGATGCACCCCACTAGTTCCATTGTAGAGCTTTCATACACTTATAGCTCTATGTGCATCCGTTGTGTGGCAATCCCTACTCCTTGCATAACTTCGATTATAAGACTTCCTCTTGTCTAATGATCACTTTCAGTTGTGTGAGACTTTCTTCCATTGACCATCCAAACCCCCCATAATGTTCTTTTAGCCATAAATCTTGGTGCCAGGAACCAATACAGAACGCTTGCTTGTTTTGAGTGCACAAATATTTTAATGATTTTCCTACGTGCATAATGTTATTGCTTGACTTGATCCTAACATGAGTTGTTGTGAGAGTTTAGATGCCTTGGATGATTATATTGTTGTTCTTGAAGCTTACATCATCTCTACTAAACCATTGCACGGTTGATTGTCTTTTAGTATTGATTCATTGAAAAGTTTTACCTTGTTATTCCTAATGGTTTATACATTATTCTATTTGATATCAACTATAAACCACAACCCTTATTCATTTTATCCTAGTTTACAGGCTTTGCATTACTATGATGATCAAGTTTATGTTGGTAGCATGTCACTTCAGATTTTTTTTTATCGTTTACTTACTCGAGGACGAGTAGGAACTAATATTGAGGAATTTATTGCTTGGAAGGTGATGCCTGTGATGGTGTGTTGAAAACCCCAAGAGGAGGGTTTGATGACCAAGCGGTAAGAATTTCCCTGAGTTAAGAACCAAAGTTATCAATCCAGTAGGAGGAGGTGTCAGCAACAACGTGGAACCTGCACACAACACAACCAAAATACTTTGTCCCAACGGTACAGTGAGGTTGTCAATCTCACCGGTCTTGCTGAAAACAAAGATTAGATGTATAGTGTGGAAAATGGTGTACGCTTGCAGTAAGTAAGGAAAACATGAAATTGTAGCTGTTTGTTTAACAGTGTGAGAAAATGGATCGGGGTTCATAGATTCACTAGTGGTGTCTCTCTGTAAAAGATAGCTTGCTGGGTGAACAAATTACAGCTGGGCAATTGACAAATAAAGGTTGCACCGAAGTGCACATTCATGACATGAAGACTACTATGATATTTAGTGCAGGCAATACAACAGTATACATAGACCGTAATCCAACTGCATCTATGACTAATAATCCACCCTCAGGTTATCATCCGAGCCCCCCTTAGGTATTAAGTTGCAAGCAACAGATAATTGCATTAAACAATGTGTGTAAAGTAAGCAATGATTGTACACGCGGGCACTCACACCGCTGTTTTCTCCCTAGTGGCAACAACACATCCTCCCCCGTAACGTTTCTGTCACTCGAGCACAAGCAAAAAGGAGGCATGAACCCACTATCTAGCATAAATACTCCCTCTTGGAGTCACTAGCAACTACTTGGCCAGAGCAACCACTAGCAACGGAAAGCATGCAAGATAACAAATAACACATGCAATAAATACTATAATCCACTTGGCATAAGTTCAATATTCATCGGATCCCAGCAAACACAGCATATAGAATTACATAAGATCAATCTCGATCATGATAGGCAGCTCACGAGATCTAAACATGGAGGCATACCAGGAGAAGACAACCATCTAGCTACTGCTATGGACTCGTAGTCCAAGGATGAACTACTCACGCATCACTCCGGAGGCAAGCATGGTGATGGAGAAGCCTCCGGTGATAATTTCCTCTCCGGCAGGGTGCCGGGAGACAGCTTTAGAACCCCCCTGATCTAGGGTTGACGATGACGACGACTGCGGAAATTTTTGGGGATTTTTATCAGGTGCTTAGGGTTTTCCATCCAGGGGGAATAAATAGGTGAAAGGGCAAAGGCGGTGGAGCCCTGGGGGGCCCACACCACCAGCTGGAGCGCTAGGGGGAGGCCGTGCCACCCCATGGTGTGGCCCCCTTGGTGCCCGTCTTCGACTCCTCTTCGGTCTTGTGGATGCTTCCGGGGAAAATAGGCACTTCGGGCTTCATGGGGTCCAATTCCGAGAATATTTCCAGAACAACTTTTCTGAAATAAAAAACAGCACAAAATAGGGAACTGACACTTGGCATCTTGTTAATAGGTTAGTCCCAAAAAACATGTAAAAATGCTATAAAGAAGGGAGAAAACATGTAGCAATTGGGCATAATATTATCATGGAGCATCAGAAATTATAGATACGTTGGAGACGGGTCAAGCATCCCAAGCTTAGTTCGTACTCGTCCTTGAGTAGGTAAACGATAAAACACAATAATTTCTGAGGTGACATGCTACTAACATAAACTTGATCAATATAATGTAAAAGCATATGTACGCTGAGATCATAGAACTTCAAACACAAACATGATAAATAGAACTTTAATAATAAAGCATAGCAATCACTTTGCATCATGAAGAGTATCTTAAATAAAGGATCATGGATAATAATGCAAATAAAGATAAACGTTTGTTTCAGGTATAGAGAAAGCATGGCAAAGTGGTATTTCGCTATTCCTTAAGAGTGGGACAAAACATAAATGCCAGGACACCTTCAAAGTTCATGAGGAAGATTGGAGCAAATAATTTAAGAACAAACAATATCACATCATGAGTCAGTTATTGATGTTAATGGGACAAATGCACATAGAACTCATAATGGAAAAAATGCTCTCTCAACTGTGCATAAAGTTAGAAGATGGAGACTCAACATAAAAGTAAAAGAAAGGCCCTTCGCGGAGGGAAGCATGGATCACTCATGTGCTAGAGCTTTTTATTTTATTAAATAGAGGTATTAAAAGTTTGACACTCCTCCCATCCATCTTTCACAAACCATGGCTAACCGAAACCTCGGGTGCCTGCCAACAATCACATATCGTGGATGAGTGTCTATATTTTAGGAGAGGTGTATGTTAATGTGAACGAATGGTAAACAAAAAATGCAGTACGTCACAAGCCAACTGGATTCACAAGAGCGGCTCCCATATGAAGGACGCATCTGGGTAGAAGGTCATCCCTCTTTCTCTTTTGTTTACACAATTATGCTTTGACTGATAAATTAGGGGCAAAAATAGTGAAGAGAATTTGTTTGTATTAATTTGGGGCTGGGCACCCCGCTGCCAGCTCTTCTATCATTTGGACAAGCGGATGAAGCAACTAGTCCAGGGTGTGAAATCCAATCAACAAGTGAGATAAAGATTCTCCATTGACATCCTCATGAGCAAAAACAAGAACACAAAACGGGAGTAATTTTGAAAGTTTTAAAGGTAGCACATGAGCAATTTACTTGGAGTGGCAGTGAAATACCACATGTAGGTAGGTATGGTGGACACAATGGGAAAACTTTGGTTTTAGGGAGTTTGTATGCACAAGTAGAGCTCATACTCAGTACAGGTGGAGGCTAGCAAAAGACTGGGAGCGACAAATCAAGACAGCATAAGAGCCATAATCATGCATAGCAACATAAACATCATTAATTAAAGCATAAGAGGTATCACAAGTTCAAAAACTAAGTGGTCATGGAGGCTATATGTGACAGGTTCATAGTCATAAACATGGTGTGATCATGCGCCAAGTCAACCAAATAAAACATTTGAAAGAGAATACCATAAATTTATGCTTTACTATGACAAGAACAACTCATGAATCTTTAAATGGCATATTAAACACTCTTAGCTATTTGAGGCTATTCATTCTACTCAATAACCACAAGGCTTTAAAAATAAAATAACATTTAGCATGGCATGAAAAAGTTCTAGCCACAGTCTATACAAGCTTCTACTTGCACTGTTATAAATTCTACTTCAAGCAACATTTTCTTTTCCCAACAAGCTCCATACAAGATATGTTTTAACAAAAATAATCTTTATGATACAGCAATCAAACATGAGATTAATCACATAACACTAGTAAAACTAACAGCTATGATAAGAGATGCATGCAAAACAGGAGCTAAGTAAATGCAGCAGCCAGACAAAGATTAACAATACAAAGTATTCCCATGAAAAAGCGGAGCGTGTCACTCTCCAATAAAAGAATGATGGGGTCCAACCAAGCTTATTGCAAAAATGAATGAAAATAAACTGAAAGCAAAAATAAAATACGCTCCAAGTAAAGCACATAAGATGTGACCGAATAAAAATATAGTTTCACTAGAAGTGACCTGATAATTTGTCGATGAAGAAGGGGATGCCTTGGGCATCCCCAAGCTTAGACGGTTGAGTCTTCTTGGAATTTTCTGGGATGCACCACTGGGGCATCCCCAATCTTAGGCTCTTCACTCTTCTTCATCACGTCATATCATCCTCTTCTCTTGACCCTTGAAAACTTCCTTCACACCAAACTTATCACAATCTCCATTAGCAACGTTAGTGCAATCGAAATAATAAATTTACATGGTTCAGTTTAAATACAAGCCTAACACTCAAAAACACATTATCTAATGTCACAACTTCTTTAAAAACTCTTTTTTCTCAAAAGAACACCAAAAGAAAGAGATTAAGATGCAAATGCAATTATTGGTAGAAATCTGTCAAAACAGGACAGCAGGTAAAGATGATTTTTTTCGAAAATCTTCTGTTGCTCAAATAAAAAAGTAGTCAACTAAAAAAGTTTGCGTATACAGACCAGGATTACGCACAAAAAAGCTCTGGTCATGTTGAATTTTTTGTGATTTTATACGAATTTAACAGTGGATAGCAGAAATCTGTTTCATGCGCAGAAATCCGAAATATAGTCTCAACTTTCCACTAGAGGCTTTACTTGTCTCAACAAAAACACAAAAAAAAAGATACAACAGGGTTGCTAAGGAAATAGGAAACACCCAGGTGCAAAGCACACAAAAGAAAACAAAGAAAAACTGGTTGAAAACATAGAAATAAAATGGGGTGTCTCGTGGTAGCGCTTTTCTTTAACGCCTTTCAACTAGGGATAGAAAGCAACTCAAGTATTTTCAAGTGAAGAAGCATAAAAATGAAGCTTATAAATCTCCTCCACAATGAATTTTATTTCATCAATAGAAGTTTTAGATGTCCCTTTATCAGTATTTTTCGGCAGACTACTTTCATCAAATGGGTTTGCAGGAACAATCCAATCAAAATTCTTTTCTAGAGTTTCATGCATTCCTACCAATTTAAAGGGTATTGGTATTTTAATTTCCTTATAGGTGGCTTTCCCTGGTGTGCTATTAACATCTACACATGAGCCTGACATCTCAAATCGATTAAAACCTTTTCTAGCCTCAATGGCAACATCACCAAATACTTTGAACAAAATTTCTAGGATAAACTCTCTTTTTTCAATATCCCTAATGTTATCAAGGTTGAGGAACATTTGTTTTATGATGGGATTAAGGTTAACAAACCTAGATTCCAGCATACGAACTAGAGATGTTGAAGCGGTTTCATAATCTGAAGCAACTTCAGCTAAGGATCTATCCTCAAATTCTTTGTGCTTACTAACATAATTAAAGAAGTCTCCAATATTATCTTTCCCAATTATATGACCGCTACCTATTGGTACGTATTTCAAGGTAAACTTGGCTAGACTCATGATTAGAGATTAAACTAAGAGCAGAAAAGCAAAAATAACAGCTATAAAGTAAACTATTTTTTTGTGTTTGTGATATAGGGAAGCAAAACAAGAAAAAAATTAAAACAAGACAATAAACAAAATAAAGAGGTTGAGAGTGAGAGACTCCACTTCCCAGAAGACTTCTTCCTCCCCGGCAACGGCGTCAAAAATTCCTTGATGCCTACGATGGTGTGTTGGAAACCCCAACAGGAGGGCTTGATGAGCAAGCAGTAAGAATTTCCCTCAGTTAAGAACCAAGGTTATCAATCCAGTAGGAGGAATATGATCTTGGGAAGGTTGATGCCACTGACGGTGGTGATGGCGCCTCACCGGTGTCAGCAACAATGTGGAACCTGCACACAACACAACCAAAATACTTTGTCCCAACGGTACAGTGAGGTTGTCAATCTCACCGGTCTTGCTGAAAACAAAGATTAGCCATATAGTGTGGAAAATGGTGTAGGCTTGCAGTAAGTAAAGAAAACAGGAAATTGTAGTGGTTTGTTTAACAGTGTGAGAAAATGGACCGGGGTTCATAGGTTCACTAGTGGTGTTTCTCCATAAAAGATAGCATGCTGGGTGAACAAATTACAGCTGGGCAATTGACGAATAAAGGTTGCACCGTAGTGCACATTCATGACATGAAGACTACTATGATATTTAGTGCGGGCAATACAACAATATACATAGACCGTAATCCAACTGCATCTATGACTAATAATCCACCCTCAGGTTATCATCCGAACCCCCTTAGGTATTAAGTTTCAAGCAACAGATAATTGCATTAAACAATGTGTGTAAAGTAAGCAATGATTGTACACGCGGGCACTCACACCGCTGTTTTCTCCCTAGTGGTAACAAAACATCCTCCCTCGTCACGTTTCTGTCACTCGAGCACAGGCGAAAAGGAGGCATGAACCCACTATCTAGCATAAATGCTCCCTCTTGGAGTCACTAGCAACTACTTGGCTAGAGCAACCACTAGCAACGGAAAGCATGCAAGACCACAAATAACATATGCAATAAAGACTATAATCAACTTGGCATAAGTTCAATATTCATCGGATCCCAGCAAACACAGCATATAGAATTACATAAGATCAATCTTGATCATGATAGGCAGCTCATGAGATCTAAACATGGAGGCATATGAGGATAAGACAACCATCTAGCTACTGCTATGGACCCGTAGTCCAAGGATGAACTACTCACGCATCACTCCGGAGGCAGGCATGTTGATGGAGAAGCATCCGGTTATGATTTCCTGTCCGGCAGGGTGCCGGGAGACATCTTAAGACCCCTCCTGATCTAGGGTTGATGACGACGACGGCTGCGGAACTTTTCGGGGATTTTTGGTCAGGTGCTTAGGGTTTTCCATCCGGGGGGATAAATAGGCGAAAGGGCAAAGGCAGTGGAGCCTTAGGGGCCCACACCACCAGCTGGCGCGGTCAGGGGGAGGCCGCGCCACCCCATGGTGTGGCCTCCCTAGTGCCCGTCTTCGACTCCTCTTTGGTCTTCTGGATGCTTCAGGGGAAAATAGGCACGTCGGGCTTCGTGGGGTCCAATTCCGAGAATATTTCCAGAACAACTTTTCTGAAATAAAAAACAATAACAAATAGGGAACTGACACTTGGCATCTTGTTAATAGGTTAGTCCCTGAAAACGTGTAAAAATGCTATAAAGACGGAGAAAACATGTAGCAATTGTCATAATATTATCATGGAGAATCAGAAGTTATAGATACGTTGGAGACATATCAGAAGGGTGCTTTCAAAATTTTATTCTAGAAACCATGCTTAAAGAATTTGGAGTTGTTGCAGTAGAAGCTAGAGAAGTGTTTGATCGTTTCAATATGCTAGGATCATGTGTATATGTTGTTGGGGCTCTCAAAAAAGCCGAAGCTAAAAATAAAATGAGGAGAAAATACCAATACCCTTTAAATTGATAGCATTCCATGAAGCCCAAGAAAAGATTTTTTACTGGATTGTTCCTGAGAATCTATTTGATGAGAATAGTAAACCTAAAAGTTCTAAGAGAGGAACATCTGAAACACATTTAGATAAAATAAAATGAATTATTTAGAAATTTCCTTATCTTGATTTGGATGCTTCTTCACTTGAAAAATACTTGAATCCACTTTTCTAGGCCTAGCTAAAAGGCGTTAAAGAAAAGCACTTCTTGGGAGATAACCCATGGTTTTATTTTTGTTTTGTTTTTCTCTGTTTTCTTTGAATCAAGGGGATATATACTTCTGTAGAAACTCCTTTGTATCTTTATTTTCATGTATTAGTTGTGCCAAGTAAATTTTCTGACGAAAATTGGAGTTGGTTTTGGGATTTCTGCGCAGGAAATAGATTTCTACTATCCACCGTAAAAAAATCGTGAAACATCCAGAAAGAGCAGAATGAACTAAAAAAAATTGTGATTATTCCTCATCTAATTCCGCAACTTTGTTTGTTCTTTAAGTTTTTTTTAT
>CM054063.1:49000825-49117700 GCA_028641055.1 Alopecurus myosuroides | reverse complement strand
CCTGGGTAATTGAGCCCCCTGTTAGCCCACGTATCCGCCAGCGCCTATCTCGTTCTCTTACTAGAAATACTACCGGATCACCCGAGGGATTTATCGACATGACTCATCGACAATTGGCGCCGTTTGTGGGAACGGTAGACGTTGGATCCACGACATCTTCGGCCTCATCTTCACAGAGCTTCAGCTGGAGCCCGGGACTCTCGGCTCCTTCGGAGCTAATCTGCTTCGTGTCGTTCATCTACACGCCCCACTTGCCAGAATCTCGCCCGGCGTTCAGGGGACTCCAGGAGGGCGTCAACATGACATTCGGCAATCTCCACTTCCGTTCTAGAAAGGAGGGAATCGCACGCTCCCCCAACCAATCTCCACTCGACGGATCAGACGCCGAGTCCGTCTCGAGTCCGACGATCCAAGAATCGCCACTCAGCGACACCGAGTCCAACGACGGCTCCGTCCGCTGCAACACGCGCGACTTCCACACTATCGCGACTGAGGAACCCTCCAACTCGGCGTAAATTGATGGCCTACGCCAAGGACTTACGAGCCATATCTGGCCCACGTCTGCATGGCAGATCCAGTCGAAGAATGTGTCGAAACAGAAACCAGCCTCACGACGAGGCAGCAAATCAACGTGTCGCGATCGACATGGGTCAAGGAAAAAACAGCGGTGCATACAGGCAACCCGCTAGAACCCGGATCCAGCCAAGAAGACCCGATCACGTACCATTACCACATGTCGCTGAAAAGCCGACAACTGTCAGACGCCTGCAAAGATTTCGAGCTACGGAAACGCGCGGCAGAAGTTTTGAGTGCGCGCCCTGCGGAGCTCTTAAGAACTCAATCGACGAGGAACAAGCCCATCAAGAAGGTAAAGTACGTCTCGCAAACCACTCGCATGGACGAAGGGTCTCTCAGCGATGTCAGCAAAACCCTCGAGACCTCCCTCATGCATGTTGACGACGAGTGCAACATGCACCCGACAACTCCTGCCGCTGTGGTCCTGGCCGCCTCTACATATTTAAAGGCGAACCAGCCGCCAGAAAACGACCCCCGCGCGAAACAACATCAACAAGTCCAAAGGGGATTAGGCATGGCCAGAGCGGCAACCGCCGACCAAAACCGCAAAAACGCGGCTACCCCTGAAGCTGATAAAACACCTCAGGTGGACAGAACACCTCGCAGACGCGAGAGTACGTCACTAAAAAGAGGAGACAAAGGATCACCTCGCCGCCCTAGGAGCAAGGAGGCCAGGTGCCGTGGCGACAGCCCACATAGCGACGATGATAGCCCGCAAACCTTGACATCATCCCACGACACCACGGAAGCCGGTCGCGACATCGCAACAAGGAACCACGGCAGGAAGATAATCACGACCGGGCCCAATAAGACGCGCACGGGGACATTGTGCAAAATAAGGTCGACAAAGCTCGCGCACGCAGAAACCGTGCTCGATCATTATCCACCTCCTCTGACGAGGAAGCGTGCGACGCAATGTGCTTAAGCAGCAGCATCCGCGAGGCACTAATGCCCAAGAGATTCAAACTCACAACAGAAGTCCCGAAATACGACGGCTTGTAGGAACCCAAGACTTGGCCCTCGGACTACCTGACCGTGATGAAGTGCCAGCGTGGAAACAAAATTACAGCCATGCAGTACCTAAACCCGCACCTCGTCGGTGCAGCCCGAAGCTGGCTCGAAGGAAGACCATGCGCGCATCACAGATCCTGGGACGATCTTACCCACGACTTCGAGAAAACTTTCTAGGCGACATACAAGCGACCATCGTCTATCGAGGAACTGCGAGTCTGCAGGCAGAAAAGCGGTGAATCTACCCGCAAGTACATCCAGAGATGGACTATGCTCAAAAACACGGCGGGGGATATATCAGAGGAGATAGGAGTCGAAGGTTTCACCAAGGGAGCTCGACGCGCAGCCTTCCGAGAAGAACTGGGGCGATGCGCGCCCAAATGAATCGGTGAATTAATGGTGATAGCAGATAAATGGGCGAATGGCGAAGAGTCCCTGCACAACAAAAAGCTTCCTCGCCCACGCATGACGAGGATCGCAACCGCGACCACCGGAAGATGAGGAGACGCCACTACGACCAGGATGATCAATCGGAACTGGTAGCGGCCGAGTTCACGAGAAACCGCGACACCGGGTCCCGCGGAAATCGCGAGTGGAAGCCAAAACCAGATGAAAAAAGCCCGAGGAAGACCTTGACGGATACTGCTCCATGCATCTGTTTACAGATAAGTGAACATGCAAAACCAAGGCCACCCACCTCCTCAATGATTGCCGAAAATTCCAAGACATCCATGAGGCGTACACAAAGAAGCACATGGCGGCCATTAGCCAAGGATACCTGCAACTGCCGGGAGGAAACGCTGGACACCAACCGCCTCCCCTACCTTCACCCGTAGGACAACACAACATGGCGCTAGACGCACTCCCAGCGCCAACCGCCGCAAACCAAGGAGATAACGGGTACCCGAATCCTCAGGGGCTTTTAGGCATGATACAGAAGGTCTGCCCGTCCCGAAGAGTCCAGAAAACAAACACTCGCCACGTTATCATGGCAGTGCAAGCTCCACCGTCCAAAACTGAATACCTGAAGATGTCCAAGCACCCGATAACCTTCTCCAGAGAGGATCACCCTCCACGGGTGTATCGACCAGGGAACGCAGCGCTCGTCATCCAGGCGCAAATAGGCAACTACTACCGTAGCCAAGGTGTTCATGGATGGTGGCAGCGGCATTAACATCATATACGCGGACACACTCCGCAAGAGGAACATGAATCTGGAGGCACTCGCAGAATCGGAAACATCCTTCCACGAGATAGTGCCAGGAAAAGCCGTCCGACCACTCGGAACAATCAACCTGGAAGTGATACTCGGAGACCCAAACAACTACATGAGAGAGTTTCTCGACTTTGAGGTAGTCGACTGGCCATCACAGGTACCACGCCATTCTTGTCCGAACAGCGTTCGCAAAATTCATGGCATTCCTCATTGCCTACCTCAAGTTGAAACTCCGAGGAGAATACAGTACAATCACCGTGAATGGCGACTTCCAGAAATCAGATAAGTGCGACAACGACTTCCATGAGATCGCAAAATATTTCGGTATGCAAGAGGAGTTATAAGAATTGGCAAAAACCACGGAAAACTCTGTGATGCCACTAACCAAAAAGAATGTCCCAGATCTCGAGTTCAGCCCGAGCAGCGAAACCCGAAAGCATCAAGTACACCCGACAGATTCCGCGAAGACGACGATCGTGTCGACCACCCTATCATCCGCATAGGAAAGCGCGCTCGTCGAACTCCTCCGTGAGTACTGGGATATTTTTTCCTGGCAGCCATCAGATATGTCGGGAATACCCAGGGAGTTCGCCGATCACTCATTGGAAGTGTTCAAAGATGCAAAGCCTGTCAAACAGACCACTCGACGTTTTTCCGAGCCGAAGCAGAGAGCATTCGAGAATAAGTAAACAGATTAATAGCCGCCAAGTTCATTAGGGAGATCAAGATATCCACCTGGTTAGCAAACCCGGTGCTGGTCCCGAAGAAAAACACAGACATCCTTCGCGTGTGCATCGACTATACGTCGTTCAACAAACAATGCCCCAAGGATAACTTCTCACTCCCGCGGATCGATCAAATCGTCGACTCCAAAGGAGGCTGCCAATACCTCTCCTTCTTGGACGCCTGCTCGGGTTATAACCAGATCAGGATGAAGTAGGAAGATGAGGAGAAGACATCATTCATCACACCACACGGTGTATACTGCTACACGACAATGCCTTTCAGGCTAAAAAACGTAGACGCAACATATCAGCGCTGCATGCAAAAATGTCTCGCCAAGCTCTTAGGCAAAAATGTACAGGTGTATGTATATGATATTGTCATCAATACTCGAGTGGAGGACACACTCCTCGAGGACATAAGGAAAACGTTTGACGCCCTCAACGCATATAGAATCAAGCTCAAACCGACAAAATGTGTCTTCGGGGTCCCTGCTGGACAACTGCTCGGCTATCTGGTCTCTTCCCGAGGAATTGAGGCCAACCCAGAGAAAATTCATGAAAATTCTCTGCGGCTTACAGCAGCTCGCAGGACGACTGGCAGCCCTCAGCAGGTTCATCGCAAGATTGGGCGAGCAAGAGCTCCCCTTCTACAAACTGCTGAACAAAACAGATAAGTTCGAATGAACGCCAGAAGCAAAGAAGACGTTCATCGACCTAGAAAAAGTGCTAAAGAGCAAGAAAATACTGGCCACACCTCAGGAAAGGGAACCTCTGTACCTATACCTAGCCGCAACAAACCAGGTGGCCAGTACAGTAATTGTGGTCGAACGACTAGAGGAGGGAAAGGCACACGGTGTACAGAGACCAATATACTACCTCAGCGAGGTACTCTCTCCGTGCAAACAGCAATACCCCCACTACCAGAAGCTCGCGTATGGCGTGGTCTTCACAGCCCGCAAACTCAAGCATTACTTCCAGGAGCATACCGTCACTGTGCTAAACGACGCATCACTCGGTACAATTATGAACAATCCTATGGAATCCGGAAGAATTGCAAAATGGAGCATCGAACTAGGCGCCTTGGATATCATATACATAGGGCGCAACGCTCTAAAATCCCAGGTGGTCGCGGATTTTCTTTCGGAATGGACGAAGCTGCAAACCACATGGGCCACCAGAATACACAAGCTCCTGGATCATGTATTTCGACGGGTCGAAAAGAAACGAGGGAGCCGGAGCCGGAGTAATCCTCATATCACCAAGAGATGGCAAGCTCCAGTACGTCTTACGACTTGACTTTCCCCTTGACGATCCAGCATCCAACAACGACGCAGAATACGAGGCACTCTTACATGACATGAAGATGGCGATTGCCCGTGGAGCCACCCGATTGATGATCTACGGAGACTCTAACCTCATCGTGCAACAGACGATGAAGGAATGCGATGCAGTCGCCGATAACATGATCGCCTATCACGACATGTACAACCTGCTCGAAGGAAGTTTCAAAGGGTGCGAATTGAAGCACATCGCGCGATCAAGTAATGAGGAAGCCGACAGACTGGCGAACATCGGGTCAACAAACGCCCCAGTTCCGCCAGGAATCTACTTCGAAAAAATAAGTAAAAGATCAGTCAAGCTCAAAAAGCACACAGAGATGCCAGCATCAGCAGAAGCGGAGGCTAGTCAGCAAATCGCCATCACCGAACTCATCCACAACATCTCGAGGCAAGTCTTCCTGGTCGAGCCAGTTTGGACGAAGAAGTATCTCCGTTACTTGATCCATAAGCAGCTCCCAGAGGACATCTGCGAAGCACGTCAAATAGTTCAACGCAGTAAATCCTTTCGGGTGATAAAGGGAGAATTATACAAGCAAAGCATATCAGGGGTACTCTAGAGGTGCATTGCACCCGAAGATGGAAAGGAACTGCTCCGTGACATACACCAAGGCGACTGTGGGCATCACGCAAGTCGGAGGGCCATCGTAGGCAAAGCCTTCCGAGAAGGATTCTAGTGGCTTACGGTAGCTAGGGACGCCAAGGACCTGGTCCAAATATGCAACGTCTGCCAAAAGTTCGCACCCAAGGCACATACAGCAGCTACAGAGCTCCCCATGACCCCTCTCTCCTGGCCCTTCGCCCAATGGGGGCTAGACATGGTGGGACCGCTGCGGAAAGCAACACCGGGAGGATACACCCATTTGCTGGTCGCTGTCGACAAGTTTACAAAGTGGATAGAGGCCGTCCTAGTTACGACGCAACACGCAGAATGCGCCGTAAGATTCCTCGACTCCATCCTTTGCAGGTTTGGCGTTCCCCACAATATTATCATGGATAAGGGACCAACTTCACGGCCAAGGAAACCCAGGATTTCTGCAAAGAAAAGGGGATAACTCTCAGCTTCGCCTCGGTAGCGCACCCCCAAACCAAAGGCCAAGTGGAACAATCCAATGGATTAGTTTCAGCTGGCCTGAAGAAGCGCCTACTCACCCTACACACAACAACATGTCATTGGGCTGAAGAACTTCCATCGGTGCTGTGGAGCCTAAGAACAACCCCAAACAGATCAACAAAGTACACACCATTTTTCATGCTTTATGGAGCTGAAGTGGTACTACCTGAGGACGTCAAGTTCAGCGCTCCACGAGTTGTTGCATACAGCGAAGAGGATTCCAATAAAGCACTCGCAGAACACATGAACACACTGGACGAGATTAGGGACGTCGCACTCGGAAGATCCGTCATCTACCAGCAAGCACTGCGCAATTACCCCAGTCGCCGCATACGCCACAGATCCTTCGTGGTAGGCGACTTGGTGCTACTGCTCAAGCAAGAAAAGGAATACAAGTTAGAGCCACCATGGGAGGGAACCTTCATCATACACAAAGTTATCCCTTGCGGCGCCTATGGCTTGAAGAACCCGAAGACAGGCGGCATCTACTCCAACCCATGGAACGTGGCACATCTTCGCAAGTTCTATCCTTAGAATTTTTCTTTTATTCTACTCGCAAGAAGTAAGGCTGTTCCAGCCACATTGTAACCCGAGCAAAACACATGGCTTCTCAGTCATTGCAATACAAACATGGTTTCTCAACCATAGCTACAAACACTACTTAGTATCATCTTTTTTCTTTTCTCGTTACATGCTAACCACGGTCACACCCCAACACACGGGGGCTATACCAAATTAGCATAAAACAATCTTCGCGTGCCCATGCACAACAAATGTTTTACAAGGTTACAAGGTACACACCTTAAACAACTCAAACAACACACAAGGTATATACACCTTAAAACAAGATAAAACTATCGCCGAGCAGCAGCCTCTCGGAGCAGTCGCTCCGTCTCTGCAGCAGTTAGCCGCACGATCCGTTCCGCTGCAGGCCGCACAACCTCATAATGAGGAACAAAGTCAACAGCCGCCCCTTGGGCCTCAGGAATTCGTGCCACAGAATTGAAGTTGACATCTGGATGCCACAGCCGCACAAACGCGAGCGCCACTTGAGCGCCGCAAATAAGCCGATGACACACACATTCGCGAAATCTTTCACCCGACGAAACGGCCTTAGCAGACCACTCAGTCGATTTGGAACAACGTCGAATGGGTACATCGCCCGATAGACCGAAGAAAAGGCCTATAGGACTCAACAAAGAGTTGCGCCTGACTTACTCGATAATACAGAGTAGCCAGGACAAAGCCCCTGCCGCGGTCAAACTAGAAGTTGCACGCATGGATGTTGGAGCTGCTCGACTCGCAAGACACTTTGTTATCCACTTAGTGACCTTCGCACGCTCCGTCAGGTTCAACAACTACATAGACAGGAAACACGTTAGTCCACAAGTAAGAAAAACACCAAAAATACTCGGGGGCTTGCGGGACTTACAAAGCATGCTCTTTGCGACACCCGCCAGTTCCTCCATCGCAAACAACTCGCGGTCAGCAACAAGGTTGTGCTTGGAGTTGGCAACATCCGCCACACCCTGCAGAGCTTTAAGATTACGCTCACCATCCGTGACGTGACCACGAAGCAAAGCAAGCATACTCGCATCAGTAATCGACGGTGCACTCGAAGGAGCAGCACCGCTCAACGGGCCACCACCAGAATCTACAACCTGGAAAGAACACAAGAAACATGGCGGTTTCAGTCACAAAGCCGCATCCCACTCGATGATCTACAACAAACATATCTTCGAATGCTCGGGGGCTACTTCCATCGGGAGGACACAAAGTAAGGCAAAATAACAAATGCTGACACTTTTAAACATCTCGATTGGAAAGAAAAGTACGGGATGCTTCCCAAAGTTTCATTACATAGACAGACATACAAAAGAAGAAACGACACCTATCCTAAGGAACCACGGAATTTCCAGAGATAGCTTCACTCACAGCAGGCTTCGCACCACGGCCGCAAGGAACTACCTCGCAGAGCATCTTCGCTACCTTCCCTGCAAGATCGCCAAAGGGTTGGAGCGCTACCTTTTGTCCCAACGCATCTCGAGGAACATCCGAATACACCTTATCCAAGTCACCCGAGACGTTGTACTCCATGGAAAACTGAATAGCCGTCTTGGCTCCACACTCGGTCTGGGCAAGAGTGCACCCCTGAAGGGGATCAACTTCGCCAAGGAAAACTTGCAAGAGGCCCTCAAGAGTTGATGGAACCGGCACTCCCGCAAGTAATCGCTGGTGCAGCTACGATAGCACTCGGGCAACACCACGCAGAGAGAAGCACGCCTTCTTTCCGTGCTACTGCAACTGAATGCACACGTCTGTCAAAGCGTTGACTCGGACCCCTCTAGATAGCGCCAAATCAACCCCAACTACGTCTAAAGTAGTATGGAACAAATCAAGATAGAGAGGAGAAAGAAGCAAGCTACAAACGCAACTAAGCGAATAACTTACCTGCCAAAGCCTAGGCTATGGGACGGAGGACGACGACCAAATCATTATCATGCGCCACACCCGCATCCTCCAGTTGTTTCAAGGACTTGCGGAATTCAGCGAGACGGTCGGCTGCATCCTTGCGAGTGGAGTCTAACTCCTTTCGGGCAGACTTCGGCTCCTTCTCAAGATCTTTGATCCGAGAGCTAGCCTCGATCTTCACGGATTTCAAGTCGGTAGCCTCGTCTGCAACACGGAGCAAGCACGTCAAGCAACAATTGCGACCAGAAGAAACAGAGCCAAAGTAAGAAGCATATGTTAACTCACCCCTTGAAGAACGGGCATTCTGAAGAATCTGGTCACGCTCTTCCCGAAGAGAAACGCACTCCGCCTCGGCCGTGACAAGGCAGCGCCCGAAAGCAGCCAGAGAATCAAGGATAGCCTACAAAATTCCTTGCGGGCTAGAAAGATATCACTTGAGCCTATACACGACTGTACACAGTCAAGTATAGCCTCGGGGGCTACTCCCATCGGGAGCATTGTCGTGCACCCGATAAAAACCAAGAAGCGAACAAGGAAGTAAAAAAGGCTCAACTTGAGTCTATAGCCAACTGCGAGCAGTCGACCATAGACTCGGGGGCTACTCCCATCGGGAGCACTGTCGTTCACCCGATAAAAAAAGGGAGAAAGTGCTAAAAGAGAAGAAAACATCGCCTTGCCATGCGGGTTCGACAAAGAGTCAGGCGACTTAGCCGAAACCTCTTTGCTCGCTGACACCCCGGCAACCTGAGGTTGCCTGCCCGCCAAGCTAGGAATCACGTATGACAAAGTGTCGACCGATTTCGCAGGGCTTGGAGGTCATCGAGTAGGGCTGAGAGCTGGAGCTGGGTCTGTGATAACCTCCTTCTGCTTCACGGACTGGGCAGAAGACGCGAATTGATCCTTGCTGATGGCCCCAAGGCTAAAACATGAGTTAAAAGAGGAAGAGAAAAGAGTAATCCCATCTCGAAAGAAAAAATATGAAACTCACTCATCATCATCATCTTCATCGAGGTTGTCCAGGTCCCAAGCAGTGGGAATCTTCGGTTGATGGATAGCAGGAGGAAGTACGTTGAGGGGAGTCGCCTGAATGGGCCTAATCTCCTCGACCACATCATCACTCAAGGAATTATCCTTGCAAGTCACCTCATCTTCCTCTGCTCTGTGACGCTTGTGGTGGCGAAGTGGAAGCTCCTCTTCCTCAAAAAATTCCTCGCTTGACTCTGCGTTCGCGACGCTGGTGTCGAGAGGAGCCTCGAAGTTGCTCGCAAGAAGGTACGAGCCGCCATCATCCGCAGAAAGTGGTGGGTAATACTTCGCCACGTCCTGGTTCTACAAAGGAAAATGAAGAAGAGACAACGGTTCAATCGACGAAAACCCAAAACAGAAATAAACAGCGAAAGAAAAAGAAAGATAAAGATCTTACCTCACTCGGAGGATGTTGAGCATCAAAAGGGGTGAAAGGACACAACGAGTGACTTTCCCCTTTCTTCAAGCTGATGGTGGAGGCGATCTTCTTCTCGAATTCCGCATTCGAGAAAATGTCATCGCACGTCCGGTTCGGGTCCTTGATACCCGAAAACTCCCATAATGGAGTCGGCATGTCCTGGAGCGGCTGAACCCTCCGGCGCAGGAACACACTCGCCAAGTGTATCCTGTTCAGCAGGGGGCGCTGGTCCTTCCGACGAAGTCACCCGAATTGCGCGAGCAGGGGAGACACCATCTTGGATTCTTCGGCTGATATTGTGTGCGACCAGGATTTCCTCCGCTTCAAGAACGCGCATGGCTGGGACTCTGGAACGCCACGAGCATCATTGTCCTCGACATTGAACCATCTCCGGCGCCACCCTTGAGCTAACTTGACGAGATTCATCTCGAGATACGGGATTTCCTTGGTTGCCTGGATCCCAAAGCCTCCAGTTGCCAGCGGTACCCCGATCTTCTCACCTGGCAGAGCCTTCTCCCGGAAGATTCTCACCTGGAAGAGCGCCTTCCACAGCCCCCAGTGCGGGTGAATGCCAAGGAAGCATTTGCACAGCACGATGAAGCACAAGATGTGCTGCACCGAGTTGGGGGGAGAGATCGTGCGGCTGTATGCCATAGGCATACAACGGCCCGAGAAGGAAAGGGTGAAGAGAAAACGACAAACCTCAGGCAATGTGCTCTGAGAATGCGACGCGCTCGTTCGCGCGAGGGCTAGGCACCTCCTCTCCCTTCGATGGCATGCGCACGCGCCTGGAGCTTTCGGGAGGAAGCAGTCCCTCCCTATGCATCTCCACGACGCTTTTCTTCGTCACGTTCGAGGGGTTCCATTCGCCCATCTTCCTCGCTGTGGCGGCGGAAGAGCTGGCCGCCTCCTTGCCGGAGGCCATGTTCGCGGCACGCTCCTTGCCTCCCGCCATTGGAGCTTGTCTTTTTCACAGAGGAAGGGGGTGCGCTAGAGGTGGAAGAAGGAGAATGAGGGCCGGGAAAGTGACTTACTCCCTAAGGCCCACTATTTATACCAACACTGGATCGCTATGAGCCGTTGATCCACATACGTGGCATGCATCCCCGCCGCCATGTGCAAAGCTGAAACGAAGAGGCGGGTGGTATTTATGCCGCACGATCTTTGACGCAGGATCGTGCGTAATTACTGCACGTCCAGTGGATAAACCGGCACACGACGGCTTGTTTCCGGTAAAAAAAGCTGACAAAATGGGCCCTACGCGCCCTACCCCATTGCGTCACGTCCCATCGGGAGCAGGCGAGTGCGCAATGGCGTCATTGCACACCTCATGACACGAAATTTCTTTCGTACGGACCTCATGACACAAAATTCTTTCGTATGGACCTAATGACACGAAATTTCTTTCGTATGGACCTCATGACACGAAATTTCTTTCGTATAGATCCATAAAAACAAAAACCATCTCGCTCGAAGATCACAGAGTGATAACAGTGGCACTCGCCACTACTCAAGGACAGAAGGCAGCATCCGCTGCGCATCCAAAAGAAAATCGCGAGTACGTGGCTCCCGCAGCTCCACATCACAATGTATTAACACATCATTTTATCCTGGATCGTTCGGCCGACTAGGCACATCCGGATGCCGTATTTTTTTGAGTATGAGGGTAAGACCCAAGGATCTCTCCTGTGGGCATGGAATCACACTCGAGCTGCGTCCTCGAGTAAAATTTCCGTGTCAACAACACGAAGAAAAATCCTAGCGGACGCGCCGGGTACCCCCCTTAAGGTTAAGTCCGACTCGATAAGACCTCCATGGCCCAGTCGCAACGATCACCTCGCCAAGTTCGAGTCGAAGGTCTCGAATTCGTGTAGGCCAGAACTTCTTTTGCTCGAGAAGCAAAATTGGCTCTGATCTTTCGGGAGAGCCAAGCAACTGAGCCATACTCTTCTGCAAAAAAAGCCAACACAAGGCACATTTACGGCTCGATGCTCGAGTATATCTCACACAGGGTACACACCCTTCAGATAAATATCCGAGTAACTCAGTCATGAGATCTAGGAACAAGCTTTGAGTTCTTACTCGACTATTTCTCAGGTGAACAAACACTCGGGGGCTACTGACGTGGGGATGACTTCACGACCTGTCGAGTGAGCCTACCTGGTCTATGGCCCAGGACTGAAGCCCAGGGCAAAGGACTACTCCGTGGCTCTAGAAGGGCCAGTGGAGGCCCACCCACAAGACTTGCGGGACAAGATGGAAAGTCTCCACCGCCTAGAGTTAGGGTTTGTAACCTCCCCAGGAACGGTTCGAGACCCATCCACCTATTTAAAGGTTGGGAGAACCACCTGAGAGAGGATCCGGTCCAGTTTTCACCATCATAGCCATAGCTCGAGATCCAATCTCTCGACTTGCGCACCCACCACTGTAATCAATCTCCATAATACAAAGACAGACAAGCAGAAGTAAGGGTTTTACCTCTACGAGGGCCCCGAACCTGGGTAAATTGAGCCCCCTGTTAGCTGACGTATCCATCAGCGCATATATCATTTTCTTACTCGAAACCCTACCAGATCACCCGAGGGATTTGTCGACATGGCTCATCGTCACCTATACAACTGACAATTATATTAGGTGTGTCGGGGACACAAGAGACTTCTTGTATCGTAATTGCAGGGTTTCTTGAGAGGGGTATCTTTGAAATCTTCCTCCATGAGTTTGATGAACCTTGGGTGATCCACTTAAGGGAAACTTGCTACTGTTCTACAAACCTCTGCACTTGGAGGCCCAACACTGTCTACAGGAATAGAAGCGTGCGTAGGCATCAAACTCTTTTCTGGCACCGTTGCCGGGGAGGTAAGGTAAAAGGTACTCACATCCTCGGATGTGAGCACTCGAAGGTATTTCCTTTAGATTCTGTAATTACATCTTTTTGTTTCTTGTTTTCACTAGTTAGGCTTATTTTTACTTGTTCCTTTTTTTACTAGTAGTCTTAATGGAAAACAACAAAAATATGATAGACCTTTATAATATTTATATTGAATTAGGACATGATGCTTTTGAATAGAAAATTAAAAAACCTATGGAAATTTGTTTGCATAATAGTGATAGCAATGTTATTAGCATTAATTATTTGCACACCATTATTTCTAATGGTAGGGAAAAGTCCAAGCTTGGGGAAGCTAGTTCTTATGATGTTTTTAGTTCCCAAGCTTTACAGGAGAAAATTTTCTCTGGTGATACTTTATCTCCCATATGTGATAAATCTAATGATGCTTGTGATATTTTAAATCCTCCTACTGGAAGTATTCCTTTTAAAATACCTATGAAAATTGTTGCACGTGTCATGAATAACTGCTATTTTGGAGATGGAATTGTCCATTTTAGTGATCATTTACTCTTCATACATGAATTATGCGAGTTGTTCAAGTGTGCGGGTATTTTAGAGGACCAAGTTAAGAGGAGACTATTCTCTTTTTCACTTAAGGACAAAACAAGGGAATGGTATGAGCTACTATATGATCCTCATCATTTTGAGTGGAAGGATCTTGAATCTCTCTTTTACTCTAAATTTAATCCTTCTCATGAATTGTATTTAGATATGAATTACATTTATAATTTTTGGCCTCATGATGGATAAAGCATTGCCCAAGCTTGGGGAAGACTGAAAACATTAATACTCGGATGTCCTAACCACGAGCTTCCTGAGGAAATAATTGTTACTAATTTTTCTGCAAGGCTTTCAGGACATTACAGGAATTATCTAGATGCATGTTCAGAGGGTTCTTTCTCAAGTAAGAAGGTTGAAGCTAAATGGGATGTTATTTAAACAATTCAAAACAATAATGAAGTTTGGAATAACGACAAAGGTAAAGAATCAGGTATAAACTATGAGTATGATTGCATTAAGTCTTTTGCTGATACTGCTGATTTTCAAGAGCTTAGTGCTAAATATGGTCTTGATCCTCAAATGATTTGTTTGTTTCTATAGATCCTTTGGTTCTTATATTAATGTTCTTAAAGAAAATTGGGACATATATCATGAACCTTTTAAAGACACTTGCATGACAAATGAAATTGTTATTGATGATGGCAATGAACATGCTCAAACTTCTAAAAGTACTATTTATTATAAGCATGATAATTTTTGTGGAGCACTTAGACCTTGTGAAAAGAATCAAATTGAAGAATATTGTATCCATCATAGGAATGAAAAAACTAGAATGTGGCGTAGGGCTCTAGATGATCTTGGTGAAAAAATTTGTACCCTCTATCCTTTTATTTGTGAACTTTGCTATAAAGTGGGTCATTTCAATTTTCAATGCTCATGACGTATTAATGACCTTTAGAATCCAATGAGTACTGCAAGTTTGTATTGTGATGACATGATCACTCCTAATCAGCATGATGAACTTACATTATTTTTGGGGTGTGAAGAGTTATCAAGAAAAACTTCCTCGGTAGATATGAGTGATTTTGATATGAATAGCTTCCTACATAGTTGTCATATTTATTGTGTTAATGATTGCCACACAAATACTTACATACAAAATATTATAAAAGATGAAACTTTACCAAGATATGACAGGATTGAAATGAGTTTTGTTCTTATTAGTAAAGAGGAGGGATCCTCCAAAGTTCATTCTATTCTTTTTGACAATAAACTAGGGTATGTGGAGAATCTTCCTTTAAGCCTCTCCCTCCTAAAGAGGGAAGAAGAGGATTTTCCCCTCTTTATGTTGAAATTTTTGATGTTGCACTTGTTTTGCCTTCCTATGCTAGCCACTTTTGTGCTTTATTGACTTGTTTTTCTACAAGATTATTTTTCATAGGAAGTGGGTTAGATATAAATTTTTCTTATGTTTGCTTCTTGATACTCTCTTCTGCTTCAATTCATATTTCTTATGTGAGCATATTCTGAAATTATCATGCCTAGCTAAAAAGCGTTAAAGAAAATCACTTCTTGGGAGATAACCCATGTTTTTATGGTTGCATTATTTTTCTCTGCTTTCTTTGAGTCAAGGTGTTTTATACTTATGTAGCAACTCCTTTGTATCTTTATTTTATGTATTAGTTGCGCCAAGTTAAGTTTCTAGCGAAAGTTGGTGTTGATTTTGGATTTTTGTGCAGGAAACATATTTATGCTGTCTACCGTATATTCCGTGTAAAATCACTATAAAATATAAATGACTTGCCAATTTTTTTTCTTATTCCACAGCTAATTCCGAAACCTTTTTGTTCTTTACGTTTTTTGATTTGAGCAACAGAAGAGTTTTGAACAAATCGATCTTTACCTGCTGTTCTGTTTTGACAGATTTCTGCCAATATTTGCATTTGCCCCTTAATCTTTTTATTTTGGTGTTCTTTTGAGGGGAAGAGCCTTAAAGAAGTTGTGACAGTAGCTAATCCACTTTGGTTCAGTTTCAAACAAGTTAATTGGTGCTTGAGAAGAGTAAAATATTGCATGCTTATAACGGTGCAGATAGAAGCTTGTTTAGACCGTGGCTAGACTTTATCCTGTCATGTTGGGTATTATTCTAATTCTATTCCTAGTAATTATTGATGTAGCACGACTTGTACTAAACATCTGAGAGTGCTTAATGTGCCGTTGAAAGAATCATGCGTTGTTTTTATCATATCAAAACATAATATTGTGGTGTTCTCCTTTGAATGCTTTATTTGGTTGACTTGGCGCATGCTCACACCATGTTATGACTACAAACCAGTCACCTATAGTCTCCATGATCATATAGTTTTTGACTTGCAATACCATGTATTCTTTGATCAATAATGTTTTTGTCGCTATGCATGATTATGGCCATTATACTCTCTTGATTTGTCGCTCCCAGTCTTTGCTAGTCTCCAGCTGTACCGAGTATGAGCTCTACTCATGCATCAACCTCCCAAAAACCAAAGTATGCCAAATGTGTCCACCATACCTACCTACATGTGGTATTTAACTGCCACTCCAAAGTAAATTACTCATGTGTTACCTTTAAAACCTTCAAAATTATACCTGTTTCGTGTCCCTGTTTTAGCTCATGAGGACGCACATAGAGAATCTTTATCTCACTTGTTGATTTGACTTCACACACATGAACTAGTGGCACATACGCTTATCCAAATGCTATAAGAGCTGGCATTCGGGGTGCCCAGCCCAAAAATGTGGTTATATAAATTCTCTTCACTATTTTTCCCCCAGATTTATCAGTCAAAGCATAATTGTGTTAACAAAAGAAAAAGGGGGATGATCTTCTACCCCAGTTGCGTCCTTTAGTGGGAGCCGCTCTTGTGAAGTCTAGTTGGCTTGTGACGTACTGAATTGTCTGTTTTCCATTCGTTAACATAAACATACACCTCTCTCAAAATTGTTTTCAATACCTCTGTTTTAATAAAATAAATAACTCTAGTACATGAGTTAATCCTTGCGTCCTCTGCGAAGGGCCTTTTCTTTTACCTTTATGGTGAGTCTTCATCTTCAAACTTTATGCACAGTTAAGAGAACATAATTGTCATTCTGAGTTTAATGTGCATTTGTCCCCAAGATTATTATTGATTGATTCATGACATGTTATTATTTGCTCTCAAACTATTTGTTTATAGTCACCACTTGAACTTTGAATGTGTCCTGGCATTTATGTTTTTCTCCACTCTTAAGGCCAAGCTGAATACTACTTTGCTATGCTATCTTATTGTTCGAAACAAACATATAACTTTCAGATGCATTGTTATTCATGATCTTTTTTTGTGTTACTTTTCATGTTGCAACATGATTGTGAAGTTCCATTGTTAGAATTATATATATCATGCATGTGTTTAGAGTACTATGATCTCAGCTTTACAAATTCTTTTACAATTATGATGATTAAGATTATGTTCATAGCATGTCACCTCAAAAATTATTTTGTTATCACTTACCTACTCGAGGACAAGTAGGAGTCAAGCATGGGGATGCTTGATACGTCCCAAACGTATCTATATTCGATGCTCCATGCTTGTTTTCTAGCCAATACCTTTATGTTTTCACATGTTTTTCTTTGTTTTCCGGACGTTTTCATGGACTAACCTATTGACAAGATGCCATAGAGCCAGTTCACGTTTTCTGTTGTTTTTTATTTCAGAAAAGTTGTTCTGGAAATATTCTCAGAATGGGATGAAACAAAAGCCAAAAGTCTTAGAATTCCCGACACATAAACAGAGTCCAAAGGAGACACGAAGGGGTGCTCTGGATCAATCACACCATGGGGCCACGCGGTCTCCCCCTGGCCGCGCCGGCTAGTGGTGTGGGCCCCTCGGGCGCCCCCTGACGTTGCCCTTTCGCTTATAAAGTCCCCCCGAGGCATAAACCATAAATATATCGGCCTCCTTCCATGAAAATTTCTGTAGCTCCGTCACCGCCTGCCGATAAGTTTTGGTGGATAGAAATCTCTGTTCCGGCACCCCGCCGGAATGGGGAAATGTCACTGGAGCCATCTCCATTGACTCCACCGCCATCTTCATCGCTGTTGCTGTCTCCTATGATGTGGAGGGAGTAGTTCTCCCTCGGGGATGAGGGCTCTACCGGTAGCTATGTGTCATCTCTCTCTCCCATGGTGTGATCTTTATGTGATCGTGAGCTTTGTAATCTAGTTGAATAAGTAGATGATACTCTTCATATATTATTATACTCAAGTGGTTTTGTTATGAGATCTCCGTAAACACATTGATCACGGTGTAAAGGTGACAGTGTGTGCATCGTGTGGTTTAGCATGATATTTATATCTTGTGTTGGATGACCTTATGAAATTGTGGTGTTTGTTTAGTACTAATTTGGGGCGCTCATAGTGACAATGTGGGGTGCCCTAGAGAGGGAATACATACTTGAGGAATGCTATTACAACCCTACGCATGGATTGGTGTTTGTTATCCGACCGGAGAGTGGTTCAGAGTAGCATAGTGAAGAGATGATATTTATGCATTCAATTATGTTATTATTGTTGATAATGTCCACTAGTGAAAGTATGATCCCTAGGCCTTTTTTCTAAGCATTGAAACACCGTTTACAATCAGTTCTGCTACATGTTTGCTTGCTACCATTTTTATTTTAGATTGCTATTATCACTTATAATCATCCATATTACTTGTATTTCACTCTCTCTTCGCGGAACTAGTGCACCTAGACAACTGACAATTGTATTATGTGTGTTGGGGACACAAGAGACTTCATGTATCGTAATTGAAGGGTTGCTTGAGAGGGATATCTTTGACCTCTTCCTCTCTGAGTTTGATAAAACTTGGGTGATCCACTTAAGGGAAACTCACTGTTGTTCTACAAACCTCTCCACTTGGAGGACCAACACTGTCTACAAGAATATAAGCGTGCGTGGACATGAGGCACCTCCCTCCCTCGCTTTGATGGCATGTATCCACGCCTCTGGCAAACTCAATGCCTCGAGTACTTCACTCTCTTCAAGTATGTGGGTTGTCGCTGCATCACTACACATGGATGGGAAGACAAGGAGTGGTACGAGGCATACATGCTTTCTCACGTGGTTGGTGCTTGGCCCAAGTTCATCAACGATGTTGACGCACACTTTGGTGTTAGGGATCTTCCACCATTGACAACAATGCTCGGCGATGCTCATCCAAGTGGTGTGGTTCGTGCTAGTGGGGACATCTCACCCTACATAATAAATAGTTGTTTTCCCGCGGGTCTTAAGGAGGTGATCGTCACGGTTGCCGAGCCGACACTTGTTCAACTTGAAGAGAGCATCCCATTGCAGTTTGCGCACCTGAAGTTGGCACTGTATAGTGAGTACGAGCAAATTAAGGAAGACTTGCAGATGGTAGAGCCAA
This sequence comes from Alopecurus myosuroides, assembly GCA_028641055.1. NCBI lineage: Eukaryota > Viridiplantae > Streptophyta > Magnoliopsida > Poales > Poaceae > Alopecurus > Alopecurus myosuroides. The sequence goes on along the minus strand of CM054063.1, from coordinate 49,098,970 downwards.
TTGCATATTCTTTTGAAGATTTTTGACACATGTGACTGGTGTATCTTTGTTCCTGGAGCTTCAGGTGGAACCAGCAGAGGCCGGAATCACAGAAACAATTTCGTTGGAGCTTGCCGATAATGCGTTCACTTGTGTTGGAGACTCTTCACTTTTCCGAGAGCTCGGTCTAGATTCTGAGATTGTTGGTGACCCCACACTAGTGCCACAAGACTCCTACATGTGTGTTGACCAAGAAGCTACATAAGACAATCCTATTGATCATGGAGTTGGTCCGACCAAGCTATTGCTATCCACTGACTATACACATGAATTTAGAATATTGGTTCAATATCAGTTTGTGGCTCTATCCCAAGCATCTTGAGTTTGATGGTCACGAAATGACAATTGAAGAGTGTAAATGCCAAAGCTTATGTGCATGGATTATTGTTGCAGAAATACCAGAGTTTAGTACGACGAGAACAAATAAAAGTAGAATACCTGGCCTGAACCTAAAGATGTTACCTGAAGATATATTTATCTAGGAACTTAATGAGCAGATATCGCTCCAGGTCATGCAATTGGCTACACAAATTTGGGATCCTGGTGTTCTGAGGTTTGCTTGTCTATATTGGTTTTGTTGTTATGTGATACAATTGTACATATGTCATCTACATGCTTTATTTTTGAGCGGCAATCAAGTGAGATTCAGACTGAAACATCAGAAGCATGCCATGCATTCCTTGTTAATTAAAGTATGATTACAACTAATATCACATTGGAGCAAGCATTAGTGCTTTGGATTCATGACTACCAGTTTGTAAATGAAATCACTTGTTATATGGAAGTAACAACTTATTTGAAGAATAGTCGGATGATGGGAATGATTCCACCAACTCTCTATTGAGCTCCCGATTTTGAAGATATTGTACTTGGATCAGAGCTATCTAAATGTCGAAGTACCAAGGTTAATATATCGGAATGGGACTGCATAGCAATCATTTAGAAGGAAGCCTTTCTCCAGATATGTGCCAATTCACTGGTTTGTGGTGCTTCGATGTGAAGGACAATAGCTTGATGAACACAACACCAAATACCATTAGGAACTATATAAGCTTTCAGGTCTTGGATTTGTCTTAGAATTGGTTTACGAGAAATCTCAATCATTATAGGTTTCATGCAAGTGGCTACATTGTATTTGCAAAGGAACAAGTTCTCTGGTGCTCTGTGATACGTCTGCAACGTATCTATAATTTTTGATGCTCCATGATCATATAATGTCAACTGATACATGTATTCTCCCTTATTTATATCATTTTTATATGTTTTCCGGGACTAACCTATTATCAAGATGCCAGGTGCAAGTTCCATGTTTTCTGCTCTTTTTTTGTTTCGGAAAAGTTGTTCTAGAAACATTCTCGGAATTGGACCCCACAAAGCCCGAAGTGCCTATTTTCTCCGGAAGCATCCAGAACACCGAAGTAGAGTCAAAGACGCGCATCAGGGGGCACGCCATAGGGTGGCGCGGCCTCCCCTGGCCGCGCCAGCTATAGGTGTGGGCCCCCTGGCCTCTACCGCCTTTGCCCTTTCGCCTATTTATCCCCCCCGGATGGAAAACCCTAGACACCTGATCAAAAATCCCTGAAAAGTTCCGCAGCCGCCGTCATTGTCAACCCTAGATCAGGGGGGGTTCTAGAGCTATCTCCAGCACCCTGTTGGAGAGGAAATTATCACCGGAGGCTTCTACATCACCATGCCTGCCTCCGGAGTGATGTGTGAGTAGTTCATCCCTGGACTACGGGTCCATAGTAGTAGCTAGATGGTTGTCTCCTCCTCATATGCCTCCATGTTTAGATCTCGTGAGCTGCCTACCATGATCGAGATTGATCTTATGTAATTCTATATGCTGTGTTTGCTGGGATCCGATGAATATTGACCTTCTGCCAAGTTGATTATAGTCTTTATTGCATATGTTATTTGTGATCTTGCATGCTTTCCGTTGCTAGTGGTTGCCCTGGCCAAGTAGTTTCTAGTGACTCCAAGATGGAGTATTTATGCAAGATAGGGGTTTCATGCCTCCTTTTCGCCTGTGCTCGAGTGACAGAAACGTGACGGGGGAGGATGTGATGTTGCCACTTGGGAGAAAACAGCAGTGTGATGGCCCGCATGCACAAGAATTGCTTACATTACACACATTTTTAATGCAGTTATCTGTTGCTTGCAACTTAATACCTAAGGGGGTTCGGATGATAACCCGAGGGTGGATTATTAGTCACAGATGCAGATGGATTTTGGTCTATGTATTTTGTTGTAATGCCCGCACCAAATATCATAGTATTCACCATGTTAGAATGTGCACTACGGTGCAACCTCTATTTGTCAATTGCCCAGCTGTAATTTGTTCACCCAACATGTTATTTTTATGGAGAGACACCACTAGTGAACCTATGAACCCCGGTCCATTTTCCACACTGTTAAACAAACCACAGCAATTTCGCGCTCTCTTTACTTACTGCAAGCATACATTGTTTTCCACACTGTACGTCTAATCTTTGTTTTCAGCAAGACCGGTGAGATTGACAACCTCACTGTACCGTTGGGGCAAAGTATTTTGGTTGTGTGGTGTGCAGGTTCCACGTTGTTGCTGACACCGGTGAAGCGACAGCACCACCGTCTGTGGCATCAACATTCTGAAGGTCCTCTTTCTCCTACTGGATTGATAAGCCTGGTTCTTAACTAAGGGGAAAACTCATGCCGTTGTGCTCATCACACCCTCCTCTTGGGGTTCCCAACACGCAAGCATCAAGGACTTTTCTTGCGCCGTTGCCGGGGAGGAAGAAGTCTTCTAGCAAGGGGAGTCTCTCACTCTCAACCTCTTTATTTTCTTTATTGTCTTGTTTTTATTGTTGTCTTGTTTTTCTTTTCTATACTAAAAACACAAAAAAATTAGTTTACTTTATAGCTGTTATGTATTTGCTTGCTATTATTTTGCTAAAATGAGTTCCTCTAAGAATACTAAGTGGTGTGATTTCACTAGCACAAACAATAATGATTTTATTTGCACACCTATTGCTCCACCTGCTCCTACTGCTGCTTTCTATGAGATTAAACGTGCTTTATTAAATCTTGTGATGAAAGAGCAGTTTTCTGGTATTAGTACTGATGATGCTGCTGCTCACCTTAATAATTTTATTGAACTATGTGAGATGCAAAAATATAAAAATGTGGATGGAGATATTATTAAACTAAAATTATTTCCTTTCTCTTTGAGAGGAAGAGCTAAAGAATGATTTCTATCTTTTCCTAGGAATAGTATTGATTCATGGACTAAGTGTAAAGATGCTTTCATTGGAAAATATTATCCTCCTGCTAAGATTATATCCCTGAGAAGTGACATAATGAATTTTAAACAATTTGATGATGAACATGTTGCTAAAGCTTGGGAAAGAATAAAAACTATGGTGAAGAATTGTCCAACTCATGGACTGACCACTTGGATGATTATACAAACTTTTTATGCAGGACTAATTTTCTCCTCAAGGAACCTATTGGATTCAGTTGCTGGAGGTACCTTTATGTCCATCACTTTGGGCAATGCAACAAAGCTTCTTGATGATATGATGATAAATTATTTAGAGTGGCACACTGAGAGAGCTCCACTGGGTAAGAAGGTAAATTCTGTTGAGGAAACCTCCTCTTTGAGTGAAAGGCTTGATGCTATAATGTTTATGCTTGTTAATGGTAAAGCTCAAGTTGATCCAAATAATGTTCCTATAGCCTCTTTGGTTGCTCAATAAGAGCATGTTGATGTGAACTTTATTAGAAATAATAATCTTAACAACAATGCTTATAGAAATAATTTTTGTGGAAATAATTATAAGCCCTATCCTCCTAATAGTGGTAGTGGTTATTCTTATGGTAGAGCTGTAATGCCTAGTGAGGAAAGGATTGTAGAAGTTGAAAAGGCAACTAAGAACTTTATGCAAATGCAATATGGAAGAACAATCTTCTATGTTGAGAACTATTAGGCAACAAATTGGGAACTTAAATAGAGAAATATCTGGTTTGCAAAGTAAAATTTCAACAACTGAAGTTAGTATTTCGGCTCTGTCAGAGGCACAATTTTCTTTGATCAATAAAATGGCTGCTAAAACTGAAAACATTGAGGGTAATCCTTCTTCTGCAACCAATGCTATTCAAGTTCGAATTGATGATAATGTTAGGTTGATGGCTGAATTATGTGATAGGTGGGAAAGAGAAGATGAATTGGATAGAAAGACTAATATTGCTAGAGTTTGTACTATCACAACCACTAGTAAAACTGAAGCTCCAAGTGCTAGTAAACCTCCTACTATCAATGGTAAAGTAGTTGGTGCTAATAAAGTCCCTACTCCTTCGGTGAAACGTGCTAAATTGCCTCAAATTGCTGAAACTACTTCTAATAAAAGTGCTGAAATTTTAAAGATGAGATAATGGTCCCATTACTTTTGATGATAATAATTTTGATTTTGATGATTGCAATATCTCTGAAGTTATTATGTTTCTACAAAATCTTGCTAGAAGTCCCAATGCTAGTGCCATGAATATGTCCTTTAATAAACATATTACCAATGCTCTCATGAAAGTTAGGGAAGAAAAATTGAAACTTGAAACATCTATCCCTGTGAAATTAGATAATGGTTGGGAACCTATCATTAAGATAAAAGTAACTGATTTTTATTGCAATGCTTTGTGTGATCCTTGTGCTAGTATCTCTGTTATGCCTCAAAAGCTTTATGATATGCTTGATCTAACACCGTTGGAACACTGGTATTTGGATCTAAACCTCTTGGTAGAATTTATGATGTTCGTATTATGTTTAACAATAACATTTACCCTGTTGATTTTGTTGTTATGAATATTTAATGCACTTCTTCTTGTCCTATTGTTTTGGGAAGACCTTTTCTTAGAACTGTTGGTGTTGTTATTGATATGAAAGAGGGGAATCAATTCCCCCTCAAGAAAGGTATGGAACACTTTACTAGAAAGAGGATGAAGCTACCTCTTGACTCTATTATTATAGGAAGTTATGATGTTGATGCTTCTTCACTTGAAAATACTTGAGTTGATCTTCTATGCCTAGCTGAAAAGCATTAAAGAAAAGCGCTACCGGGAGACAACCTGTTTTATTTCTCTGTTTTCATTCAGTTTTCCTTTGTTTATTTCGTGTACTTTGCACCTGGGTGTTGTATATTTCCTTAGCAACCCCTCGGTATCTTTTATTTTGTGTTTTTGTTGAGCCAAGTAAATCCTCTAGTGGAAATTTGAGACTATATTTCGGATTTATGCAAAGAAAACAGATTTCTGTTGTCCACTGTTAATTAGATATAAACTCACAAAAAATTCAAAATTACCTGAGATGTTTTTGTGCCTAATCCTGGTCTATATACGCAACTTTTCTTAGTTGACCGCTTTTTGATTTGAGCAAAAGAAGATTTTCGAAAAAATGGATCTCTGTCTGCTGTTCTGTTTTGACATATTTCTGCAAATTATTGCATTTGCATCTTAATCTCTTTCTTTTGGTGTTCTTTTGAGAAAAAAGAGTTTTAAAAGAAGTTGTGAAAGTAGCTAATGTGTTTTTAAGTGCTAGTCTTGTGTTTAAACTGAACCATGTGAATTTATTATTTCGATTGCACTAACGTTGCTAATGAAGATTGTGAGAATTTTGGTGTGAAGGAAGTTTTCAAGGGTCAAGAGAAGAGGGTGATATGATGTCATAAAGAAGAGTGAAAAGCCTAAGATTGGGGATGCCCCGGTGGTACATCCCAGCAAATTACAAGAAGACTCAAGCGTCTAAGCTTGGGGATTACCAAGGCATCCCCTTCTTCATCGACAAATTATCAGGTCACTTCTAGTGAAACTATATTTTTATTCGGTCACACCTTATGTGCTTTACTTGGAGCGTCTTTTATTTTTGCTTTCAGTTTGTTTTTATTTTCATAATAAGCTTGGTTGGACCCCAGCATTCTTTTATTGGAGAGTTACACGCTCCGCTTTTTCATGAGAATACGTTGTATTCTTAGTCTCTGTCTGGCTGCTGCATTTATTTAGCTCCTGTTTTGCATGCATCTCTTATTAGAGCTATTAGTTTTAGTAGTATTATATGAGTACTCTCATGTTTTCTTGCTGTATCATAAATAGTATTTTTGTTAAAACATATCTTGTATGGTGCTTGTTGGGAAAAGAAAACTGATGCTTGATGTGGAATTTATAACAGTGCTAGTAGAAGCTTGTATACACTGTGGCTAGAACTTTTTCATGCCATGCTAAATGTTATTTTAGTTTTAAATCCTAGTGGTTATTGAGTAGCATGAATAGCCTTAAATATCTGAGAGCGTCTAATATGTCTTGAAATATTCATGAGTTGTTCTTGTCATAGTAAAGCATCAATATATGGTATTCTCTTTCGAATGTTTTATTTGGTTGACTTGACACATGCTCACACCATGTTTATGACTACAAACTAGTCATGAATAGACTCCATGACCTCTTAGTTTTTGAACTTGTGATACCTCTTATGATTTAATTAATGATGCTTATGTCGTTGTGCATGATTATGGCTCTTATGCTCTCTTGATTTGTCGCCCCCAGTCTTTTGCTAGCCTCCACCTGTACTGAGTATGGAATTCTACTCGTGCATCAAAACTCATTAAACCAAAGTTTTCCCATTGTGTACACCATACCTACCTACATGTGGTATTTAACTGCCACTCCAAGTAAATTGCTCATGTGTTACCTTTAAAACCTTCAAAATGACTCATGCTTTGTGTTCTTGTTTTTGCTCATGAGGACGTCAATAGAGAATTTTTATCTCACTTTTTTATTGGATTTCACACCCTAGAATAGTGGCTTCATCCGCTTATCCAAATGATAGAAGAGCTGATAGCAGGGTGCCCAGCCCCAAATTAATACAAACAAATTCTCTTAACTACTTTTGCCCCTGATTTATCAGTCAAAGCATAATTTTGTAAACAAAAGAGAAAGAGGGATGACCTTCTACACTAGTTGCGTCCTTCACCATGGGAGCCACTCTTGTGAATCCAGTTGGCATGTGCCGTATTGTATTGTCTGTTTACCATTCATTGACATAAGCATACACCTCTCTTAAAAAATAGACACTCCTCCACGGCGTCAAACTTTTAATACCTCTGTTTTATAAAATAAAAAGGTTTAGCACATGAGTGATCCCTGCTTCACTCTGTGAAGGGCCTTTCTTTTACTTTTATGTTGAGTCTCCATCTTCTAACTTTATGCGCAGTTGAGAGAGCATTTTTTTGCCATTCTGAGTTCTATGTGCATTTGTCCCATAAACATCAATAATTACTTCATGCTGTGATATTATTTGTTATTAAATTATTTGTTCTACTCTTCCTCATGAACTTTGAAAGTGTCCTAGCATTTATGTTTTGTCCCACTCTTAAGGACTAGCGAAATACCACTTTGCCATGCTTTCTCTATATCTGAAACAAACGTTTATCTTTATTTGCATTATTATCCATGATCCATTATTTAAGATACTCTTCATGGTGCAAAGTGATTGCTATGCTTTATTATTAAAGTTCTATTTATCATGTCTATGTTTGAAGTTCTATGATCTCAGCGTACATATGCTTTTACATTATAATGATAAAGTTTATGATAGTAGCATGGCACCTCAGATATTATTGTCTTATCGTTTACCTACTCCAGGCGAGTAGGAACTAAGATTGGACATGCTTGATACGTCTCCAACGTATCTATAATTTCTGATGCTCCATGATCATATTGTGCCAATTGCTACATGTTTTCTCCCTTATTTATAGAATTTTTATACGTTTTTCGGGACTACCTATTAACAAGATGCCAAGTGCCAGTTCCCGTTTTCTGTTGATTTTGGTTTCGGAAAAGTTGTTCTGGAAACATTCTCGGAATTGGACCCCACAAATCCTGAAGTGCCTATTTTCCCCGGAAGCATCCAGAACACCGAAGAAGAGTCAAAGACCGGGCATCAGGGGGACCAGACCATATGATGGCGTGGCCTCCCCCTGGCCGCGCCAGCTATAGGTGTGGGGGGCACTGGTCTCCAACGCCTTTGCCCTTTCGCCTATTTATTCCCCCCGGATGGAAAACCCTAGACACCTGATCAGAAATCCCCGAAAAGTTCCGCAGCCGCCGTCATTGTGAACCCTGGATCAGGGGGGTTCTAGAGCTGTCTCCTGGCACCCTGCCGGAGAGGAAATCATCACCGGATGCTTCTACATCACCATGCCTGCCTCCGGAGTGATGCGTGAGTAGTTCATCCTTGGACTACGGGTCCATAGCAGTAGCTATATGGTTGTCTCCTCCTCATATGCCTCCATGATCTCGTGAACTGCCTATCATGATCGAGATTGATCTTATGTAATTTATATGATGTGTTTGCTAGGATCCGATGAATATTGACCTTATGCCAAGTTGATTATAGTCTTTATTGCATATGTTATTTGTGATCTTGCATGCTTTCCGTTGCTAGTTGTTGCTCTGGCCAAGTAGTTGCTAGTGGCTCCAAGAGGGAGTATTTATGATAGATAGTGGTTTCTTGCCTCCTTTTCGCCTGTGCTCAAGTGATAGAAACGTGACAGGGGAGGATGTGCTGTTGCCACTAGGGAGAAAACAGCAGTGTGAGTGCCCGCGTGCACAAGCATTGCTTACATTACACACATTGTTTAATGCAGTTACCCGTTGCTTGCAACTTAATACCTAAGGGGGTTCAGATGATAACCTGAGGATGGATTATTAGTCATAGATGCAGATGGATTTCGGTCTATGTATTTTGTTGTAATGCCCGCACTAAATATCATAGTAGTCATCTTGTTATAATGTGCACTACGGTGCAACCTCTATTTGTCAATTTCCCAGCTGTAATTTGTTCACCCAACATGTTATTTTTTTGGAGAGACACCACTAGTGAACCTATGAACCCCGGTCCATTTTCCACACTATTAAACAAACCACAACAATTTCCTGCTCTCTTTACTTACTGCAAACATACACTGTTTTCCACACTATACGTCTAATCTTTATTTTCAGCAAGACTGGTGAGATTGACAACCTCACTGTACCGTTGGGGAAAAATATTTTGGTTGTGTTTTGTGCAGGTTCCATATTGTTGCTGACACCGGTGAAGCACCAGCACCACCGTCAGTGGCATCAACCTTCTGAAGGTCCTCTTTCTCCTACTGGATTGATAACCCTGGTTCTTAACTACGGGGAAAACTCCTTCCGCTGTGCTCATCACACTCTCCTCTTGGTGTTCCCAACATGCAAGCATCACTTTGTTGGTGTTTTCATCTGCTTATATTTGTTCACATTTGGAGAGGAGACAGTTGCTAGTGTGCCACGGTATACGTAATTGTCAGGATTTCTTTCCATTGACCATTTCGGCAAACATACTTTGGTACATGCCTAGGGATCCTGGCGTGCACTAGTCAGTTTGCCCCGTACCAGTAGAGGTCGCTACAACTCGGCCAAGGGATGAAGGTAATGCTGCTTCTTTCTTGCCAAGAGTATGTTGCAGAATTTCGAGCTACATGGTATTGCGACTGCGCATGGCCAAGCCGTTGCTTGGGGACGAGCAACGTTTTGCCGGTGCGGTAACACCCGCACTTATTGCCAAGGTGGGTTTGTGTTATTGGGCTGGGTTGTAGGTCATATGGGGTTCAACGAGACCTGCAGTAAAAGAAGAAAAAAGGAGAGGCACATAGAGGGCATCAAAACAGAACAAAATTGAAGTCTGAAACTCTTCTCCGCCCCCGTTCATCTCTTCCGCCCCCTACTTCTCCAGTGACTGCTCTCCACAAGCGGTGTTATCTTCTTCCTCATGCTCCGGTGACCTCCTGCAGCAATGGAGTGTGACAAAAAAGAGTAGAATCAGCGCAAAAGATCCCGATCCTCGCGGAAAGAGGCGGTCATAAATCGGTTCCTCCATCCCTTGTGTTTGATAAGAGCATCTCTAGCAGATACCGCATTCCGCCAGCCCGCAAACCCGCGATGCGGGACATGAAATATGGGTTTGTAGATCCACTTTTATATTATGTTTTGCAGTTCGGCATTGCGGTGTCTGTTCTGCCATAGCCAAAAGTGAACCCACAAACCGCAAAAACAGAATTGCACAAATAAAAAGAAATTTCGAGAATTAAAACAAAAGGTTCGTAAATTCAACATAGTTCTCACATACAAATAGAAAATAATATAGTTTTGAGCATCCAAACAACCGAATAGATCATTTTTGCTCAAAAGAACCACATTAAAGTGGCGAAACCATGATGAAGACCCATCAAGCACCAACACCACCACCACCGATGGCAACCATCCTCCTTCGCTCCAAGATCACCGTTCTCATCAAATCATGCCACTTCAAGGTTACCTCATCCATCTTATTACGGTTCATGGTCATGGTCTTGTTCTCCTCGGCAATGAGTTTGGAATGAGCTTTCGTTTCCTCGGCTTGGGATCTTTTGTCCTCAATGGCTACCTTGCGCAACTTATTCTCCTTGATTTGGTGCCACTTCTCCTCTTTCTCTTGAGACCTCTTCATTGCCAACTCTTTTTTTTTGCTTTTATACACTAGTAGAAAACGGTCCTCTAGTCCCGGATGGCCATCCGGGACTAGAGGCAGATACGTCCATTTTGCATCACTATTTTATATCATAATTTTCTGTTATTCATCGATATATTTCATGTTATGATGCATCTCTTAGGTTATTTTTATCTTATTTTGCATGTTTTATAATCTGATGGAAAAAGCATCGTCGAGATACCATATTTCAGAAGGTCGGAAGAAGAAGTGGGACACCGGGGGTGTCCTAAAAGTTTAGAGGAGAAACACAGCCAGAAGGAGAGCCAGAGGGGGCCCACCATGGGCCCACACCATGGGGTGGCGCGGCCCCCCTTGGCCGCACCACCTAGGGGTGTGGCCACCCTGGACCGCCTCTAGGGGATATTTTCTGTGTGCCTGTCCCCGAGGAAACCCTAAGACTCATTCCATCGTCGAAGAATTATTCCGCCGCCGCCCCGGGGAGGAAAACACCCTAAGAGAGAAAATCTCTCTGCAGGGAGAAATCTGCCAGGGAAATTCCTCTCCGGAGAGGGGAAATCACCGCCATCGTCACCGTCATCACTCCGGGCATCATCAAGATCGTCATCATCATCATAATCATCACCACCAACACCATCACCCTCATCATCCACCTTCATCCCGCTGTAACAATTAGGGGCCTCTATTGTTGTTTTGCATTAGATCTCTCTCCCGATGTGGATTACTTGTTAGTAGTTGATGCTTGTGAGAATTATCGGTGTTTGTACTTTATGACAAGATTCTTAACATCCATTATATCACCTATGATCATGATCTATATGATGTGTTGTGATTAGTTCGTGCTGTTCTTGAGGACATGGGAGAAGTCAAGTTGTTAGTAGTGAAGTAATGTTGAGTAATATTTAATGTTTGATATTTAAGTTGTGGTGTTATTCTTCTAGTGGTGTCATGTGAACGTCGACTACATGATATTTCACCATTTATGGGCCTAGGGGAATGCATCATGTATTTGGCTACTAATTGTGGGGTTGCCGGAGTGACAGAAACCTAAACCCCCTTTAGGAAACCATTATACGAGGGAGCGTAGGATCCCGGAGTTTAAAGATGTGGTTAGATTGATTTCCTAATTACTTTCTTGTAGTATCGGATGTTTGCAAGGGGTATAATCACAAGTATGTATTAGTCTTGGATGGTACGGTACATTAGCATAGGTTCACCCACACAACACTTATCAAAACACCAAAATTATTCAACTGCATGAAACAAAAGCACTTGACAGAAGTCTCCCGTGTGTCCTCGAGAATGTTTGTTAATCATAAGTAAACTCGCCGACTTGTCCTTTGTTGGAGAAAGGATTGGTCCACTTGCTGCAATTATTACTACTGCATTTTATTTACTCGCACTTTATTTATCGGCAATATCAAAAACCCCTACAAATCTATTTTCGAGTATTTACAGTTATTCCTTGATCGAAACTGCTTCTCAACACTCTCTCGTTGGGTTCGACACTCTTATTTATCAAAAGTACTACGATACACCCCCTATACTTGTGGGTCATTAATACTATTTTCTGGCGCCGTTGCCGAGGAGTGAAGCGCTATTGGGAAGTGGAATTGATAAAGGAAGCTTCTACTGTAAGTGCTGCTTTTAAACTTGTCTACTGCTTATTTACACTATGTTTGGGTCTCCTTTTGAGTCCTTATTTGCGGGCATTGCTACAACTGCTAGGGTAGTAAGTGACCCACCGCCTGATGATTTGGATCCCTATAAATACCTATAAAGATTGCTAAATATGCTAGGGATAACTGCTATTCACGTGATGGAACTGTCCATCCTGGTGACCATTTGCTCTGTTTACATGAATTATGCGAGTTGTTCAAGTGTGCAGGTATTACAATGAGCCAAGTGAAGAGGAAATTATTCTCTATATCATTTGCAGGCCAAGCCGCTGAATGGTTCAAACTGCTGAAAAATAGCCAGACTATTGAATGGGAGGAGATTGTACCGTGTCTTTTATTCTAAGTTCTATCCTCCAAGTGAAATCCATAGAGATCGGAATTATATACATACATTTTGGCCTCATGAAGGAGATAGTATTTCCCACGCATGGGGGAGATTGAAGTTACTAATGCTCAAAAGCCCCATGCATGAGCTCCCCAGTAATATTGTTATTAATAATTTCTATGCAAGGCTTCCTCTTCATGATAAGGATTTATTGGATGCTTCTTGTTCTGGATCATTTACACATATGAAGGATGAAGCTAAATGGGATCTTCTTGACTGTATTCAAGAAAACAGTGAAGCATGGGAGAATGACAAAGGTAGAAAGTCAGGTATAAATTATGACTATGAATGCATTAAAACTTTTATGTCATCTCAGGATTTTCATAATGTTAGTGTTGTTTATGGTCTTGATTCTCAAGTTGCTGCAAACTTACATAAGGCTTTTGCTTCTTACATTGATATTCCTAAAAAGGAATGGGACAAGTACCATGCACCTTATAAAGATAATATTAATTGTGTTCCTGCTAGAGATATAGAAGTTCATAGTGTTGATTATATTGTGCCTGAACCATATATTGAGAAAATGCCTTTCCGTGCTAAGGTAAAAGAAAATTCTATGTTAGCTAGTGTGGTTAATAAAAGTGCAAGGAAACTTGTAGAACCTGAGGAACAAATAACTGTAGAACCTACAGTAGCAATAGTAAAGGACCTTGTTTCTAAAAATGTAGAAGAGGAACACATTATATTTTGTGAAGATGCTTCTAATATTGTCTATCGTCCTAGTAAATCTAGGAAACCTAGTGTTCCTGTGATATCTGTTAGGATAGGTGATCATTGCTATTATGGTTTATGTGATATTGGTGCTAGTTCTAGTGCTATTCCTTATGATCTTTATAAATAAATCGTGCATGAAATTGGTTCTTGTAAACTTGAAGACATTGATGTGATTATTAAACTTGCTAACAGGGAAACTCTTTCTCCGATTGGTATTGTTAGAGATGTGGAGGTCTTATGTGGTAAAACTAAATATCCTGCTGATTTTCTAGTACTAGGCACTTCTGCTAGTGATACTTGTCCTATTATATTCGGTAGACCTTTCTTAAACACTTGTGGTGCTGTTATAGATTGTAAAAAGGAGAAAATCCTTACAAAGTTTGATGGAGAGTCTTATGAATTCAATTCTCCAAATTTGCTAAAACACCTTATGAAGCTGAATTACCTAATGAGAATTATAAAGTTGAACAATTAGCTGGTATTGCTCTTGCTCCTAAGAATCCTCTGCAGCAATACATGAAAGACCACGAAGTGATGTATTTATGGAAGAAAGGAATGAAATTGATATGATTTTCCTACATCAGCCAGCAATGCTGAAACATAATTTACCCGTGGAAGACTTGGGTACCACATTACCACTCAAGGAGGATCCTGTTTTTGATTTAAAGCCTTTGCCTGATAATCTTAAATATGCTCATATTGATGATAAAAAATTATATCCTGTTATTATTAGCTCTCAACTTTCTGATAAAGAAGAGGAGAGATTATTGGGAATATTGAAGAAGCATAGAGGGGCTATTGGTTATATTCTTGATGATTTGAAGGGGATTTGTCCTGCTATATGTCAGCATGCTATTAATATTGAACCTGATGCAAAGCGAGTTGTTGAACATCAACGCCGTTTAAATCCTAAGATGAAGGATGTGGTAAGAAATGAGGTATTGAAACTCCTTGATGCTGGTATTATTTATCCTATTGCTGATAGTAGATGGGTTAGTCCTATGCATTGTCTCCCTAAGAAAGGAGGGATGACTGTTGTGCCAAATGAAAATAATGAACTTATTCCCCAAAGAGTAGTAGTTGGTTATAGGATGTGCATTGATTTTAGGAAGGTTAACAAAGTCACTAAGAAAGATCATTATCCTTTACCTTTTATTGATCAAATTTTAGAAAGGTTGTCTAAGAAAACTCATTTCTGGTTTCTTGATGGTTATTCTGGGTTCTCTCAAATTGCTGTTAAAAAGCTTGATCAAGAGAAAACAACTTTCACTTGTCCCTATGGAACCTATGCTTATAGACGTATGCCTTTTGGTTTATGTAATGCTCCTTCTAGTTTTCAAAGATGCATGTATGCTATCTTTCATGGTTTTTGTGAAGAAATTGTGGAAGTTTTCATGGCTGAGTTTTCCGTCTATGAACTTCTTTTGATAATTGTTTGCAGAATCTTGATAAAGTTTTGCAGAGATGTGAGGAGACTAATCTTGTTTTATGGTTAACGAAGGAATTGTTCTTGAACATAAAATCTTTGAAAGAGGTATTGAAGTTGATAGAGATAAAGTTGAAGCTATTGAGAAAATGCCCTGCCCCAGGGATGTCAAAGGTATTCGTAGTATTCTTGGTCATGCTGGTTTCTATAGAAGGTTTATTAAAGATTTCTCTAAAATATCAAAGCCTCTTACCAATGTTCTTCAAAAGGATGTACCTTTTGTTTTTGATGAAGATTGTAGAGAAGCTTTTGAAATTTTAAAGAAGGCTTTAATATATGCCCCTATTGTTCAACCACCTCATCGGAATTTCCCGTTTGAAATTATGTGTGATGCTAGTGATTATGCTGTAGGTGCTGTTCTTGGACAACGGATAGATAAGAAGTTAAATGTTATTCATTATGCTAGTAACACTCTTGATGCTGCTCAAAAGAATTTTATGCTACCACTGAAAAAAATTCTTAGCTGTAGTTTTTGCTTGTGATAAATTTAGGCAGTATATTGTTGATTATAAAGTTACTATTCATACTGATCATGCTGCTATTGAGTACCTTATGGAAAAGAAAGATGCTAAGCCTAGTCTTATTAGATGGGTGCTTCTTTTACAAGAATTTGATATGCATATTGTGGATAGGAAGGGTGCTGAAAATCATGTTGCTGATAATTTGTCTAGATTAGAAAATATCCCTGATGACCCTCTCCTTGTTAATGATAGTGTCCCTAATGAACAGTTAGCTGCAATAAAAGTGAGCTCTCAAGAGAGTCCATGGTATGCTGATTATGCTAACTTTATTGTTTCCAAGTATTTGCCTCCTACCTTTACAGCTCAGCAAAGAAGAAAATTCTTCTATGATTTGAGGTATTATTTTTGGGATGACCCACACTTATATTAAGAAGGTGTTGTTGGTATTATGAGAAGATGTGTTCCTGAAAATGAACAACAAGAGATATTGAGAAAATGTCATAGTAGTTCTTATGGAGGACACCACGCTGAAGATAGAACCACACATAAGGTTCTACAATCAGGTTTTTATTGGCCTACTCTCTTTAAAAATTCTAGAAAATTTATTTTATCTTGTGATCAATGTCAAAGGGTTGGACATATTTCTAGACGTAATGAAATGCCTATGAATTATTCTCTTGTTATTCAACCGTTTGATTGTTGGGGTTTTGACTTTATGGGTCATTTCCCTCCTTCACAAGGCTACACTCATATTCTTGTTGATGTTGATTATGTTACTAAATGGGTAGAAGATATACATACTAAAAGTGCTGATGGTGAAACCTCATTAAAAATGCTTAAAGACATTATTTTCCCTAGGTTTGGTGTACCTAGATATCTTATGACTGATGGGGGTTCTCATTTTATTCATGGTGGTTTTAGAAAAACCCTTTATAAATATGATGTTAATCATAGAATTGCTTCACCCTATCATCCTCAAACTAGTGGGCAAGTAGAGTTGTCAAATAGAGAAATCAAGTCTATCTTGCAAAAGACTGTTAACAAATCTAGGAAACATCGGACTAAGAAATTAAATGACGCTCTGTGGTCTTATAGAACTGCTTATAAAAATCCCATGGGCATGTATCCTTATAAAATGGTTTATGGAAAAGCTTATCACTTGCGCCTAGAATTAGAACACAAAGCTTATTGGGCAGTGAAAGACCTAAATAGAGATTTTAAACTAGCTGGTGAGAAAAGGTTGCTTGACTTAAGTTCTTTAAATGAATGGATGAGTGAAGCATATGAAAATGCTAAGCTCTTTAAAGAGAAATTTAAAAGGTGGCATGCTAAGAGAATTATTAAAACATAATTTCATGTTGGTGAGAAAGTGCTATTGTATAGGTCTCGTCTCAGATTTTTTGCACGAAAATTACTCTCGAGATGGAAAGGACCTTTTGTTATCGAAGAGGTATATCGTTCAAGGGAAATTAAAATTGTTTCCCTTGAAGACAACACTTCACAAGTGGTGAATGGCCAAAGATTCAAGCATTATATCTCCGGAGATCCTTATAATGAAAATGTTGATTATATTCAAACCATGATCCCGGAGGATTTTATTAAGAAGCATATTTCAGAAACTACAGAGTCATTTTTCGAATAGGTATCAGTTTTGGTAAGAAAATGTTCCCGAAACATCTTCCAACTTTTATTTTTACTCTTTTAGAAAATATGAAAAAATATGAGCCGGAAACGAGGCGGAGATGGAGCCCAGAGGCTCCACACCATAGGGTGGCGTGGGCCCACCCCTGGCTGCGCCAGCCCATGGTGTGGGTGCCCCGGAGCCCCTCGCCGACTTGTTTTCGACCTGGACTTTCCTTTCGTTTTGAAACTTTTTGCTATATAATCCCCCGGATACCCCGAGGTCGTATATCGTTTTCTCGTCGTGTTTCTGTTTCAAGCTGTTTCTGCCAGGATCTGTTTTCAGTGTTAGAAGCATCATGGCCTCCGCCAATAACAACAAGGGGAAGGAGCTAATGGAAGATGATCTCCAAAGTCCCAAGCGCAAGAACGAGGATCGGGGCGTCAAGAAAGAAGCAAAAAGGACGTCATCAAGTAGTGTTTATTCTTATAGTGTGCAGGGACAAAGTCCATCAGTCCCGGGCCTCAATCCCGTTCCTGGAGCAGAGGAATCTCTTCGGATCGCAGATGAGTTTTGTGAACGTTATCGAGCTTTAAGGACGGAGGTAGAGATTCTTCAAGAGGAAAAAGACAGGTTCCGTGAGATGCTGCAACGTTACCACGCCTTGCTTGAGAAGAGTATATCACCACCACCACTGAAGAATTGATTCATAATTGGGTTTGGCATCGCCTTGGCTTGTTCCAAGCTTGGGAGGAGTGTCGCGGTATCACATCACTATCTTTCATATTTTTACTTTTTAGTAGAGTCATGTCATTAGTAGAGAAGTTATCATATAGGATGGTTTGAAGTATGGAAGTGTCTCTCCTTAGTTGGTTATCGTTGTATCCGTTGGTGTGAGTTGCCGGTTTGAAATATTAATGAGAAGTTTCATCATTTATTTTCTGCACACATCATTTTAGCTTTCAATTTCTTTCATATGGTTGAGCTTGTTATTATTATTTGGTATCACTCACTCTAGAGATCATCAAGTTAATCTAGTTGGTTTTGGCAAACTTAGCTTGGGTCAGCAGAAATAATAATTTGAGATGCTAGTATAAGAAAGAGGAATTTTCCTATTAGCTCGTAAACTTAGTATTCACAAGTTAAGATCGCTTGGGTTTTCAATGAAGAGTGCATGATTGGTTTCATCATATGTATATTTGTTTGGTTTCCCTCAACTCTTATGCTTGCTAGCCAACCTTGCTAGCCAAAAACCCTGTACTGAGAAAGAATGCTTCTCGTGCATCCAAAACCTTGCCATTGTGTACTCCATACATACCTACATGTGATATTTAACAGCCACTCTGAGTAAATTGCTCATGTCCTACCTTTAAAACCTTCAAAATTATTCCTGTTTTTTTCCCCTGTTTTATCTCATTAGGACGTAAATAGAAAATATTAATCTAACTTGTTTATTAGACTTCAAACACATGGACTAGTGGCTTCATCCGCTTATCCGAATGCTAGAAGAGCTGGCAGCGGGGTGCCTAGCTCCAAAACTAATACACAAATTATCTTAACTATTTATGCCCCTGATTTATCAGTCAAAGCATAATCGTGTAAACAAAAGAGAATGAGGGATGACCTTCTACACCAGTTGCGTCCCTCATATGGGAGCCGCTCTTATGAATTCTGGTTGGCTTGTGACATACTGTATTGTCTGTTTACCATTCGTTGACATAATCATACACCTCTCTTAAAAATGTTTTCAATACCTCTGTTTAATCAAATAAAAGATCTAGCACATGAGTGATCCATGCTTCCCTCTGCGAAGGGCCTTTATTTTACTTTTATGTTGAGCAAGTAAACCCATTTTTCTTTGTCTCCAGCAAGCATTTGAGTTGTTGTGATCTCATCATCTATATGTTGATTTATTCAATCATGTTTTCTATCCTTCTTTGTTTAGCACATGCTTTATTATCTGAATGAATATTACTTTGAAAAGCTATGAATCACTGTAAAAGAATTGTTATAATTAAGCAAGTTAAGCTCTGCAAGATGATCCTTATTATAAAAAATTCACCTAAGATAAGCAGGATATCATTAAATGTTCTCTGACAAAGAATGAAGGTTGCCATTACCAATTTTGATTCTCTCTTTTGCATCTTTGTTTGTGACTCCCATTACTCTTTTCAAGTTAGGTTATAGGAGACGAAGTTGCTGTCTATAATGATTGGTGCATGGATAGATTTGATGCTTCTTGTCCGTATTTTATTTATCGACTCTTCACTCCATAAACCTGTGGTCATGTTTTCTGAGTTCAGTTTCGCTTAGGGACAAGCAAGGTCTAAGCTTGGGGGAGTTGATACGTCTATTTGGCATCACTATTTTATATCATAATTTTCTATTATTCATCGATATATTTCATGTTATGATGCATCTCTTATGTCATTTTATCTTATTTTGCATGTTTTATAATTTTTGGAGAATAAAAACCGGGACCAGGAATCTGATGGAAAAAGCATCGTCGGGATACCATATTTCAGAAGGTCAGAAGAAGAAGTGGGACACCGGGGGTGTCCTAAAAGTTCAGAGGAGAAACACAGCCAGAAGGAGAGCCAGAGGGGGCCCACCATGGGGTGGCGTGACCCTCCCTTGGCCGCGCCACCTAGGTGTGTGGCCACCCTGGCCCACCTCTGGGGGATATTTTCTGCGTGCCTGTCCCCGAAGAAACCCTAAGCCTCATTCCATCGTCGAAGAATTATTCCGCCGCCGCCTCGGGACGGAAAACACCCGAGAGAGAAAAGCTCTCTGGCAGGGAGAAATCTGCCGGGGAAATTCCTACCCGGAGAGGAAAAATCACCGCCATCGTCACCGTCATCACTCCGGGAATCATCAAGATCGTCATCATCATCATCATCACCACCAGCACCATCACCCTCATCATCCACCGTCATCCCGCCATAACAATTATGGGCCGCTATCGTTGTTTTGCATTAGATCTCTCTCCCTGTGTGGATTACTTGTTAGTAGTTGATGCTTGTGAGATTTATCGGTGTTTGCACTTTATGACCAGATTGTTAACATCCATTATATCACCTCTGATCATGATCTATATGATGTGTTGTGAGTAGTTCGTGTTGTTATTCAGGACATGGGAGAAGTCAAGTTGTTATAGTGAAGTAATGTTGAGTAATATTTAATGTTTGATATTTAAGTTGTGGTGTTATTCTTCTAGTGGTGTCATGTGAACGTCGACTACATGATACGTCACCATTTATGGGCCTAGGGGAATGCATCGTGTATTTGGCTACTAATTGTCGTTAGATGTATTTCTTAATTACTTTCTTGTAGTTGCGGAATGCTTATAAGGGGTATAATCACAAGTATGTATTAGTCTTGGATGGAACGATACATTAGCATAGGTTCACTCACACAACACTTATCAAAACACCAAAATTATTCAACTGCATGGAACTAAAGCAGTTGACAGAAACCTCCCGTGTGTCCTCGAGAACGTTTGTTAATCATAAGTAAACTCGCCGGCTTGTCCTTTGCTGAAGAAAGGATTAGGCCACTTGCTGCAATTATTACTACTGCATTTTATTTACTCGCACTTTATTTATCTGCAATATCAAAAACCCCTACAAATCTATTTTCCAGTATTTACAGTTATTCCTTCATTGAAACTTCTTGTCAACACCTTCTGCTCCTCGTTGGGTGTGACACTATTATTTATCGAAAGTACTACGATACATCCCCTATACTTGTGGGTCAACAGATGCCCCCCTTTTGTCCCGGTGGCCCACGAGCCGCGACTAGAGGGCAGCCCACGGGAAGCTCCCGGGGCAGGACCTTTAGTCCCGGGTGGTAATATCACCCGGAACTCGACTTTTTTTGTTTTTTTTTTCGATTTTCCTTTTCATTTAGTCTCTACTATTTCTATCTCTAATCATTGTCCCTTAATCTCAATTATTTTTAACTTTGATCACTCTTCTTTCACTCTGAACTGACGCTTCTCAGGAGGTCACCCATCCTTAGATTACTCCACTCTCAGCACACTTAACTTCTGGGTTCGTTCACTCTCAGCTTCCAAGAATCAAATTATGTTTTACTGACAATAGTATGGTGTCAATCATGTTAACCTTTGAGATATTGAAAGTGCAATATGGTCAACTAGAGGGGGGGGGGTGAATAGGTGACCTACAAATTTTAATTCTTTTTCACTTTTAGAGGGCGCTTAGGGAAAGTAAAAGCTTGGTTATCTAAATGTGCAACTAAGTGAACACCCTATGTGACAAGCAACAAGTAGCAACGGAAGTAAAGCAAAGGCACAAGACAACCACAAGTGAAAAACACGGAGACAAGGATATGTTTCCCGTAGTTCCTTCTTGAAAGAAGTACGTCTACGTTGGAGAGGTGGGGAGCCACCTAGGCGCTCCTCAATAGCACAGATGTGCACACCTTATTCTCCGTGAGCTTCTCCGGTGAGGGAGATTCTCGTTTCCACTATGAGGTCGACTTGAAGGCGTTGACCAAACCTTTACAAGGGGTTGAGGCTACTCCACAAGTGAGATGGAGGCTCTCAACAATCGAAGCTTCTTGCTACAAGGTGGAAGCTACAAGCACTAGGTTTTCCCTTGGATGACAAGGCAACCAAGAGATTACAAGATCCCAAGAGTTGTGGTGTGGGAACACACGTTTTGGCTTGGTGGAAAGATAGATCTAGACCTCCTCCATGAGATCCTTGAAGGGCATCGAGTTTGGTTGGAGGAGGAGGGAGATCGGGGCGTTTTGAGCTCTACAACAATGGAGGAGAGAGAGGAATGACGAGCTACCTATCTAGAGGAAGAAGACAGCTATTTATAGGCTCCTCCAATTTCTGACCGTTGCAGTCCGCCAGGGCCGGAATATTCCGGGGTTAGCACCTGAAATTTCCAGTCTGCCCTGGCCGGATTTTTTAATAGTCCGGGGGGCGGATATTTGAAATATCCGGGGGCGGAAATTTCCGCCCCAAAATTCCGCCCCCATCTCTGCGCGCGGGCACCAGCCTGATGAAGAAAATCCGCTAAGGACCAGGGGCCGGATATTTGCACCGGAAATTTCCGGGGCAAATTTCCGCCCCAGCTTCTGTGCGCGGGCACATGAGAATACTCCATTTTCTGCTAAGTCCCAGAGGGCCGGATTTTTGCACCGGAAATTTCCGGGGCAAATTTCCGCCCTACCTTCTGTGCGCGGGCAGCTGAAGAAGATCTTGATCATTTCGAAGAGCCAGAGTGGCCGGAATATTCCGGTGCTGGGGCCGGATATTCCGCCCCATAAGCACCGGAATTTCCGGACTGATTACTAAAAAATCCGTGGCAATAATTCCAGAGTGTAGACCTTCTCTTTGATCTTTTGACAGGAGTATAACAATAACTATCTGAGAGAATAGCTGCACAGTCTAAAACAACATTGTTAGATAGGTGATACCCGCGTTGTTATCATCACCAAAATAATTAGAGGGATCATGAGCTTTCAATCTCCCCTTTTGGTGAGTGATGACAACACGGGTATTTGCAAGGAAATAAACTAACAATGCATGATATGAAAACATCACAGATAGCATATATAGGAGACATGCCTCCTAATAATAATAGTTCACCAACGAATAACGAGTACGATAAGACGAAGTTCGAAAAGACGCATGAAACGATAAAAGGGGCAACAAAGAACGAAATCCACCCAAGCAAATCCCCGCGATCATCTAAATCTTCTCCCCCTTTGGCATCAGGACACCAAAAAGAGAAAAGAGAGTGCTACGTCCCATGGAACAAACTCTAGGCCTGGGTGTCTTCTTCTTCCTCTTCTTCTTCCTCCTCGCTAACATCCTCCATGTCCTCATCATCATCCACTCCGAGATCCCAGTCAACATCGCGGTTGTTCCAATTCTTTTATGGAATCCTGTCAGGAGGAGGAGGAGGCGCATTGGGAACCTTGAGAGCTGTCATGATGTGGTGCTGGTTCTCCAGGATGGTGCGGCGCTCCGCATAGGCACTATAGTTCTCCTTGTGGATGCACACATTCATGCACATCACCTTCTCAATAGCGCGAACAACCCATGAGCGCTTCTTCTTGCCAAGGGGAGGAGGACGCATGCGAGGATCACGGTGGCCCTGACCAGTGGCGCCAACATCATGAGTAGCCTGCTGAGTGTGGGCAGCCTTCTTGTACAGAGTGACATCCTTGTGCTCTTCACAGTCAAGCTCCAGGTCCTCACGGAGTGCTTCGGGATAGCGAGCCTTGATGAGCTTCATGATGTACGGAGCATACGGGGGACACTTTGCGGTGGAAGAGAGCAAAGTGGATCTCATTGAAGATGAAATCCATCACATCAATCTTGTGGGCCTCCGTGTCAGTCATGTCACTCTCAGTGAAAGTCAGGTAGGCGTGGTACATGAGGTTGACCAAGCCACCACGAATAGCATCATTATTGCCTGCACTCGGAGCAATAGTCTCCCTGAACATACGCAGAAGAATGTCATAGATGGCAAATAGTCCTTTGGTCGAGACAATCACACCTGTGGAACCATACAGCTCCGCCAGTCTGTTCTTCTCATACTCCACCCCGTGAACATGCATGCGGTGACCCTGGGGAGTGTTAAGACCAGCAAATGGATACCCGAGCTCAGTAGCAAAGTCATGGAAGGTGGCGGTGAGCAAGTGAGGGCCAGACATCCAAGACATCCCAATATCCTCAGAATCATCAATGACAAGTGTGGCGAAGAATTGCTGGATGAACGTGGTATTGTAGGAGCATCTCGTCTCCATAAGGGGGCGCAGACCAAGGAGTTCAGCCAACTGGACTCAGTTGTTGAAGTAGGAGGGATTGGCAGCCAAATGAGCAAAGTTGATCACCTTCATGGGACAGACGGGCTTGCTCATCATAGTGTACACCTGCTTGAATAGGGTCTCCTGCTCAACTTGCCAGAAGAACGAATCGATGGTGGGGTCTTGAGGTCCCTCTGTGTACCATGCTTTGGCCCTCCATGCCTTGAACTCAGGGATGGTCATGGTGGCCAAGTTGAGAGCGGACTTGCCTTGCTGCCTGCCTGCCTTGCGAGCAGCCCTGTCAGCGTCACGCTTATGCGCATATTCCCTCTCAGCATCCCTCGCACGCCGGCGAGTCTCATTCTCATCAACAAGTGTCCCCTCCTCATCTTCCCTCAGGTTACGGTAGCGCTTGCGAGAGCTGAGCAACTTGGCGGGCCTAGAGATTGAACCATCTGCGAGGAAAGCAGGAAAAAATGCAAAAAAAAAAGAAAACAAAAGACATAAAAAACAGGGGCTCACGACTTGTGGAAATGGAAAGGATATATCTCTGTTTGAGATTCTGTACAGGCCGGAAATTCCGGACACTGGTGCGGAAATTCCGGAGGGTGGAAATTCCGGCCACAGGGAAATTTCCGGGGGGCGGAAATTTCCGGCCTTCAGAATTTTCGAAACCATATCTAAATCTGGGGCCTGTAACAAATCTAGAACGATGTAATTGTGTAATGAAATGAATCCTAGAGTATATATGATACTTATATGAGGATGTATGACTATAAAACACCATGGAGAGCAATAGATATGAGATCAAATCTTCTAACAACCCTAGATTGCGGAGAAAACAGAACACATACCGGGATCCATGAGATAGGAACGGATGTGAGGTCTCTTGATCCGCAAAAGGCGATTAGAGGACGAGGAGGGGAGGCAAAGGGGCCTCCCGGAGGTCTCGGAGGCGGCGGCTGCGTCTGGAGGCGGAGTGGAGGCGAAGGGAGGGAGAGCAATCTGGAACTGCTCCCTCCCGTCGCCCTTATATAGCCCCAGCCAAACACACTGGAAATTTTCGGTATTAAGGCCGGAATATTCCGGTGCCCGGAGATTTGGGCCGGAATTTTCCGCCCAAATATCTGGTGTGCCTTTTGCGAGCGGGCACGCTGGATATTTGGGTAAAATTTCGAGTCAATCTCGAACCCCGGAAATTTCCGGGGCTTAAGGCGCGGAATATTCCGGGCCCCCCGGATATTTGCCCGGAAATTTCCGCTCATATTTCCGGTGTGCCATCTGCGAGCGGGCACTTTGGAAATGAGCGAAACTTCTGGGGAAAATGTTTGAGGGCCGGAATATTCCGGGCCCTAGGCCGGAATTTCCGGTGTTCCCATGCCATCTGAGTTTTTGTGGAAGATGGAACAAGTCGTGAGCCTCCAAAAACACGAAACAACAACAACAAACACACTAACACGAGCGAAACATCAAACAAAACAAATACAAACAGATAAAAGGGGAAAAGTTGGTGGCCGAAGCCACCGTGTTTGAGTGATACCTAGGAGTCGCGAAGATGTATCTTGGACTCAAAAGTATAACTCACGTTTTAAGCACAATAAGTCACAAATTGACTAGATATGCATGACGCTTTGGTTGTTTTGCGCATGATAGGTGGAGTGTTTGTTCATGAGTTGAACTACGCTCCCCCTATGTCCATGCCTACATCTAAACTAGATAGCACATATAGTGGAGGTACTTATGCAAGAGTTCAAGAGAAGTTGGACGCATCGATCACATTTAGTTCATTCCTCAAACCCCGAAATCTTGGTTCATCAGGGGCCTTCGTGAAGATATCCGCGAGTTGATCCTTGGTTGCCACATAGGAGAGGTCAATATCACCCTTCTCAACATGATCCCGAATAAAGTGATGTCGTATCTCAATGTGCTTTGTCTTGGAGTGAAGAACGAGATTGTAGGCGATCTTGATGGCACTCTCATTGTCGCACAAGAGAGGAACTTTGTCGAAGATGATGCCATAATCTCTCAATGTTTGCCGCATCCAAAGTAATTGAGCACAACAACTCGCCGCGGAGATGTATTCGGCCTCGGTGGTGGAGAGAGCAATGCAGTTTTGCTTCTTGGATGACCAACACACCAATGAGCGGCCAAGAAATTGACAACCTCCGGATGTAGATTTCCTATCCGTCTTCTCTCCCGCATAGTCCGCATCCGAATACCCAATGAGCTGAAAGCTTGAACCCTTGCGATACCAAAGACCGAAGTTTGGGGTATGAACTAAATATCGAAAGATGCGCTTAACCGCTTCAAAATGACTTTGTCTCGGAGAGGCTTGAAACCTTGCACATTTACCTACGCTATACATAATATCGGGTCTAGATGCACAAAGGTAGATCAAAGAGCCAATCATGGAGCGGTATACCTTTTGA
The DNA here is from genome assembly GCA_028641055.1 of Alopecurus myosuroides. Classification (NCBI taxonomy): domain Eukaryota; kingdom Viridiplantae; phylum Streptophyta; class Magnoliopsida; order Poales; family Poaceae; genus Alopecurus; species Alopecurus myosuroides. The sequence continues at coordinate 49,072,836 of CM054063.1, read as the reverse complement.
TCTACCTCTTTACCATTCGGGTCGGGTTTCAAGTCAATAGTCGTGGACATGGGGGTCTTCATAGGTTTGGCATCATGCATGTTGAATCGCTTGAGCATGTCTTGAGTATACTTGGCTTGCTTGATGACTGTGCCTTCGGGATATTGCTTGATCTCAAAGCCAAGAAAATACTCTAATTCTCCCATCATAGACATCTCGAACTTATCCGTCATAAGCTTGCAAAACTCATCATTGAATGCGGTGTTAGTAGAACCAAAGATGATATCATCCACATAGAGTTGGCATATGAACAAGTCACCTCCAACCTTTTTAGTGAAAAGGGTGGGATCGATTAAACCAACATTGAACCCACGATCAACCAAAAACTCTTTAAGGTGCTCGTACCACGCACGTGGAGCTTGTTTAAGTCCATAGAGTGCCTTATCGAGTTTGTAGACATGATCGGGGTGGTTGGGATCCTCGAAACCCGGAGGTTGCTTGACATAAACCAACTCGTGGATGGGACCATTCAAAAATGCACTTTTGACATCCATTTGTTGCAATTTAAAGTTATGATGAGAAGCATATGCAAGCAAGATGCGAATAGATTCAAGACGAGCTACGGGAGCGAATGTTTCAGCGAAGTCGACACCTTCGACTTGAGAGAAGCCTTGGGCTACCAATCTAGCTTTGTTGCGGATGACGATGCCGTCCTTGTCTTGTTTGTTCTTGAAGATCCACTTAGTGCCGATGACGTTCTTGCAATCTTTGGGTCTTGGTACTAACTTCCACACCTTGTTGCGCTCGAAGTTGTTGAGTTCATCGTGCATTGCTTCAAGCCAATCTTGATCTTCAAGAGCTTCATAGACCTTCTTTGGCTCAATGTGAGAGATGAATGCATGAGCTTTTCTAAAGTCCGCTAGTTGCCTCCTTGTGACGACCCTTCCACGAACTTGTCCAAGAATCATGTCCTCCGTGTGACCGGCACAAGCAAGATTATCTAGCCTTCTCTTTGTCCTACGAGCTAGCATCTCCTCCAAAGTTTCCTTGGATAGTACTTGATCATCACCTTCATCATCGAGACATGTCCACCTTGATCTTGATCATCGACGGGAGGTGGATCCCTTATGTGATGAGTTGTATCATCACCATGTATATCTTGTTCTTCATAGTGAGCTTGGCCTTCATCATGAGCTTGGCCTTGATTGATTGAGTGATCTTGATTGTTAGCTTGGCCTTGTGGTGAAGCATGAGGGCTCGGTGCATCTTGTTGGGTAGCTTGGTTATCAATGGATGTAGTCAATGGCTCACTTGAGTGGAGCATAGTCCTTCTCCCTCCGTCATCCGGTGTCCCTCAATGGGGATTATTTCACCAATCCCCATTCTTCGTATGACGATGGGAGGAATTGCATCTCCTACAATACCATGATCTATACGCCCCCTTGGGACCCATTATCCTCATCAAACACCACGTCTATAGCTTCTTCAACTTGTCCGGTGGACTTGTTGTAGACTCTATAGGCGTGAGAGTTTGTGGCGTAACCAACAAAGATACCCTCATAAGATTTAGTCTCGAACTTTGACAAGCGTTTACCTCTCTTGCGAATGAAGCACTTGCATCCAAAGACCTTCAAGTATGAAACATCCGGCTTCTTGCTCGTGAGAATCTCATAAGGGGTCTTGTTCAAGATCTTGCGGAGATACAATCGGTTGCTAGCGTGGCAAGCGGTGGAGACGGCTTCGTCCCAAAAATTATAAGGAGAAGAGAACTCCGCAATCATGGTTCGAGCCGCATCCATAAGAGTCCGATTCTTTCTCTCCGTCACACCATTTTGTTGGCGGTGTAGGGAGTGGAGTATTGATGATCAATTCCTTCCTCGCTAAGAAAACCCTCCACGGTGTAGTTCTTGAACTCGGAGCCGTTATCACTTCGGATAGCCATGATACTCGTATTATGTTGGCGTTCCACCAAAGTGATGAACTCGATGACCCGCTTTTGTGTCTCACTCTTCCTCTTGAAGAAGTACACCCAACAATATCGTGAATAGTCATCCACAATCACCAAGCAATAATGTTTGCCCCCAAGACTATCATATGATACGGGACCAAAGAGGTCCAAGTGAATGAGCTCGAGGATCCTTGAGGTAGTGATGTTCGTCTTGGTGGGGTGTGCTTCTCCATGTTGCTTTCCTAGAACGCAAGAGCTACACACACGATCTTTGGCAAACTTAGCATTTGTTAGTCCTAGAACGTGATTTCCACTTTGAAGGTCATGCAACGTCCTCATATTGGTGTGGGCTAACCGGCGATGCCATAGCCAACCCACATCAACTTTAGCCATTAGGCATGTCGCGGCACACGTGTCTCCTTTAGAGAAGTCCACTACGTACATGCCGTTCTCGACATGCCCAACAAAGGCTACCTTAAAAGTCGTCTCCCACGTGACAATCACATTATCCTTATTAAAGAAAGAGGTAAAACCACTCTTAGCAAGTTGAAGAACCGAGATGAGATTATATCCTAGAGACTCAACAAGGAGAACATTATCAATTGACAAGTCATTTCAGATTGCTACCTTGCCTCGTCCCAATACCTTTAATTTGGAGTTATCACCAATAGTAACGCAATTGAGATGAGGTAATGGAGGTTGAAGATCACTCATTGCGTCATTGCTTCCGGTCATATGTTGGGATGCACCACTATCCACCTCCATTTGCTTGAACCGGAAGCACTTCCCTACAATAGATTAGTTTCTTGATTTAGGGACCCATCGTTGAATGGGTCCTCTCATGTTAGCGACAAGTGTCTTAGAACCCAAATACTCCAATGATAATCATTACCATAAGAAGTACCAACATATTTAGCATATACATGACCATCTCTATATTTCATAAGAACATAAGATGGATTGTATTTCCCGGCAAAGTCATTGTGAGTGGTGCTCCCCCTAGAGGTCTCACCACCCACAATGGTGTTGGTCTCCTTCCTTTTGGTCACCTCTCCCTCTTTCACAAATCTTACTTCTTGTGAGGGGGAGGTGACTTTCTTCTTGTTCTTCTTCTTGTACTTCTTCTTTGACTTGGCTACATAGCCAAGTCCCTCCTTTCCATTGTTGGCTCGTTGAGAAGCAATCTCATGGGGATTCTTCTCACTTCCTACAAGATTAGTCGCACTACAAGCATTGCTAGGCAGGACATTCAAGCTAGAGGATGAAGTGGACACAACTTGCTTGTTTGATAGTTGAGCTAGAAGATTGTCACGAGATTTGGTTAACTTGTCATGAATTTCCTTAAGAGACATGAACTCCTTTTCGAGTTTTTCATGACGAGTGCCAAGTTCCTCGTGAGCAATTCCTAGCTTCAATTCTTCATGTTCAAGAGTTTTAATGATAGCAAGAGATTGTGCATTTTCCTTCCTAAGCTTAGAGACACTTATGGCAAAGTTTTCTTCAAGACAAGATAATTTCTCCTCAAGTGAGGCATGAATGGAACGCTCATTTTAAAGTGCTTTTTAAAGCTCTTTCTCATTGCAAGTGTGACCTCCATGGCTTTCGAAAGTCATGATGATCTCCTCCTTTTCATCTACAAGAGAGTTAGCCTCATCAAGTTGCCTCAAAAGGGCATTCACCTTTTCCTTAGTCTCACCTTTAAGGATAGATAGCCACATGCCTAACTCATTAGACTCACTATCCTCCTCGCAAACATTTTCAACACAATCCAACAACGAAGGAGGGTTAGTGATAATGGTCTTGGAGTTAGGAGAGCATACCGAAGTGGCTTTTGCCATAAGACACGTAGGTCGGGTAGCCACATTCTCATTGGGGGATTCGAATAGAGAGATCGAAGGAGATGATGCGGTGGCCATGGCGATGTGAGCAACTCCAACTACCTCATCTTCTCCTTCATCTCTGGAGATGTAAGTCTCAAGAACCGCCCCTTCTTGAACATAGAGAGCCCTTGGCACCCTCCTAGCAAAGTTCTTGTTTTGAAGAGGCTTGGCCTTGTTTTTGCGAACAATCTTGCCTTCGTTTTCTTCTCTTGGCTCAAAGGGGCACTCCTTCACGAAATGGTTTGCGCTACCACAATTGTAGCATGTCCTTGGTCGCTCCCCCTTCTTCTTGTAGTTCTTGTTTCGTGGAGGCCTTGGAGATCCGGCCTTGTGAGCTTCCCATCTCTTCCAATATCCATGCATAGCGAGGGTAATGCACTTGTGAGCTTCCGTGTAAGTGTCCTCATAGTCTTCCTCATCATCATCATCTTCTTCACTTTCATCGATTCGAGCCATAGCCTTTGACTTCAAAGCGAGATTGGGCGACCTTCCTATTCCTCGAGAGCGAGCTAGAGCATCGTCCACGCTCTTTTGTGGGAGAGAGATAGCAATGAACTCACTTAGAACACCAAATCGAGTTGAGGGTATTGTAGTCCGCTCTTGTCCGGATGCTAGTGGAGAGATTTTTCTCAAAGGGTGTAATAGCTTTGAAAAATTTCCTCTTGATCCACTCATCGGAGATTTCTTCTTTTCCAAAGTCTCTCAATTGTTTGGCAAGTGTGACAACTCTTCTATATAGCTCTTCAGGGGTCTCATCCTCATGCATGACGAAGTTCTCGGAGTTGTCAATGGCCACGTCATACTTGGAAGATTGGATGCTAGCAGTTCCTTGAAACAAGGTGTCAAGTTTGTCCCAAGCTTCTTTGGCGGTCTTGCAACTACGAATGTGAGTGAAGTACTCCCTTGGGAGAGCCTTTTGGATGATGCCAAGTGCGGTCTTGTTGAGTTGAGATTCCACGTCCTCTCTTGGCGTCAAGTTGCTTGGGTCATGAGGATGAAATCCATGAATCACGCTTCTCCACAATGCGGTACACGATCCTGAAATGTGAGATTCCATCTCAAACTTCCAAGAGGAGAATTCGTTAGTGTTAAGGATGGGTGGAATTCCAACATTAAGGATGTGTGGCATGGAAACAATTGGGTGGATAGAATCATAGTTTTGCGGTGGTGGAACTTTTGAATTGGACTCCGAACCATTAGCCGTTTGAGACTTGGAACCACCGTCACTCTCCTTTGCTTTGGCTTTAACCTTTTGTGCGGCTTTAGCCTTAGCTTTGGCAATGTTCTCTTCGAGTTCGGAATTGTCTGGAGTCGTTTCCTCATCCGAACTATCCTCATCGGAGATGTGGGGAGAGTGTGACGGTTCCTTAGGTTTACCCATCATGATCTCCAACATCTTCTTCATGGAGGAAACCTCCGAGCCTACACTAGAGCTAACCTTGGACAATTGGGTTTGTATGGTACAAACCGTTGTCTCTAGGTTGGCTATAGTGTTGGCCATTTTGGAGAGCTCCTCCTTAGTAGATTCGAGATCATCTCCGTTGACCATGATACTCTTAGGCGGTTAAGCCCGATAAAAGAGCCGAGGCTCTGATACCAATTGAAAGTGCAATATGGTCAACTAGAGGGGGGGGGTGAATAGGTGACCTACACATTTTAATTCTTTTTAACTTTTAGAGGGGGCTTAGGGAATGTGCAACTAAGTGAACACCCTATGTGACAATCAACAAGTAGCAACGGAAGTAAAGCAAAGGCACAAGACAACCACAAGTGAAAAACACGGAGACAAGGATATGTTTCCCGTAGTTCCTTCTTGAAAGAAGTACGTCTACGTTGGAGAGGTGGGGAGCCACCTAGGCGCTCCTCAATATCACGGATGTGCACACCTTATTCTCCGTGAGCTTCTCCGGTGAGGGAGATTCTCGTTTCCACTATGAGGTCGACTTGAAGGCGTTGACCAAACCTTTACAAGGGGTTGAGGCTACTCCACAAGTGAGATGGAGGCTCTCAACAATCGAAGCTTCTTGCTACAAGGTGGAAGCTACAAGCACTAGGTTTTCCCTTGGATGACAAGGCAACCAAGAGATTACAAGATCCCAAGAGTTGTGGTGTGGGAACACACGTTTTGGCTTGGTGGAAAGATAGATCTAGACCTCCTCCATGAGATCCTTGAAGGGCATCGAGTTTGGTTGGAGGAGGAGGGAGATCGGGGCGTTTTGAGCTCTACAACAATGGAGGAGAGAGAGGAATGGACGAGCTACCTATCTAGAGGAAGAAGACATCTATTTATAGGCTCCTCCAATTTCTGACCGTTGCAGTCCGCCAGGGCCGGAATATCACAGGGTTAGCACCGGAAATTTCCGGTCTGCCCTGGCCGGATTTTTGAATAGTCCGGGGGGGCGGATATTTGAAATATCCGGGGGCGGAAATTTCCGCCCCCATCTCTGCGCGCGGGCACCAGCCCGATGAAGAAAATCCGCTAAGGACCAGGGGCCGGATATTTGCACCGGAAATTTTCGGGGCAAATTTCCGCCCCAGCTTCTGTGCGCGGGCACATGAGAATACTCAATTTTCTGCTAAGTCCCAGAGGGCCGGATTTTTGCACCGAAAATTTCCGGGGCAAATTTCCGCCCTAGCTTCTGTGCGCGGGCAGCTGAAGAAGATCTTGATCATTTCGAAGAGCCAGAGTGGCCAGAATATTCCGGTGCTGGGGCCGGATATTCCGCCCCATAAGCACCGGAATTTCCGGACTGATTACTGAAAAATACGTGGCAATAATTCCAGAGTGTAGAGCTTCTCTTTGATCTTTTGACAGGAGTATAACAATAACTATCTGAGAGAATAGCTGCACAGTCTAAAACAACATTGTTAGATAGGTGATACCCGCGTTGTTATCATCACCAAAATCGTTAGAGGGATCATGAGCTTTCAGATATGATGTCGCACATCTTTATTTTATCAATCCAAAAATTATTTAGTTAATCATAAATAAATAAGTAATAATAGTCTTGAATTCAAATAATAATTAATTAATTTCAATAATAGTTTATTAATTAATTTAAATAATAATTATTTACTCCAAATTGTTGTTCATTTCAACATGTTTTATTATCTTTAGATAGATATTTTTTTCTCTAAGTCCGAAATTTCATCACATATATATACATCAATTGCTTAATTAAGCACGCTCAGATCGATCATGCATATATATATATATATATAATTAAATAAATAAATATATATATATATATAATTAAACAAGGACACGTACATATGTCTTCTAGGGATCGAATATATATATAAACATCACACACTAAGCAATACATAATATGCATATATAGGGCGTCAGGAGGGCTCCCATCTACACGAACTGCTCATCCTCCGAATCATCCGAAACAGTAGGAGACTGGGGGCAAGGTGACGCTACCCGTAGCTGAAGACACTGATGATATATACAGCTCATAGGAAAGGTACCCATCGACAGCTGCGTACTCAATGTTGATCTCGTCAAGTCGGCACTTCTCCCAATAATTATGCCTCGAACTAGGGATTTTTTTTCTTCGTGGTAATGTACTTCTCATCGATCAACGCGGCTGCCATAGCAGCCATGGAAGTCCTCGAATACTCAAGCTGGAACAGGTCCTGGATATCAATATGGCATTGAGATGATATCTCAATACGCCAGGTGTTCCACATCTTCTTCTTGTCATTCCTTATGTCAACGCTAGCAAAACGTATGCCGCTGTTGACAAGGAAATCCATCAGTTCTGGACAATGCTTGTCAATATTGCAACCAAAAAAATGGAACAAATGTTAAACAAATAATGTTATATATGCAACAACAAATTGGATCAAATGTTATGCAACAAGGATAAGTTTCAATGCAACAAGTATAAATTTCAATGCAACAAGTATATTATTGTTTCAATGTAACGAAAGTATATTATTGTTTCAATGCAATAAATTTATTCTTTCCAATGAAACATTGCTATATGAATATATTGCTTTCAATTCCTATGCAATTTCGGCCATCATCCAATACATTATTGCTATATATGAATACAAATAGAATTTTTCAATACACATTGCTATTTGAATACAAATGAATTTCCATTACACATTGCTATATGAATGTACACATGGATATATATTGCTTTCTATGCAATTTAGGCCAATATATATTATTGCTATAGGAATACAAACGGAATTTCCAATACACATTGCTATATATGAATACAAATGTATACACATACGTACATGTTGCTATCCTATACAATTTCCGATCCAATCAGAATAAGATCAAGGAGAAACACGGGAAAAAAGAAAGAGAGGAGAAGATCGATCGGAGTGCTTACCTTGACCATTGGAAGAGAAAGACACGCCTCTTGTGAGCAAGTTGGATGAGAGCCATGTCCTTTTGATCGGCCGTGTACTCAAGATCAAGACCTAGAAAACCCCCGCCATCCTCGCGAAGCCATTTCTTCATGAGGTCAAGATAGGCCGGAACCCTTCTACTCTCGTTAGTGTATGCGACATCAAGTTTCCGACCATGTGAGTCCACGTCCATAATCTCTAGTCCCATGGTGGAGAATGTGGAAGAATGAAGAGAGGAGAGCAAGGAGGGAGAAGAGAGAGGCGCTTGGTACTGTAGCAATGCCGCGTTTCTCTGTTTTTAAGCCTCCCCGTGGATCAACTTCTAAAGCGCGTGGGAGACAAACGGTTTGGGCATTTAGTCCCGGGCCATAACACCACCCGGGACTAAATGCTCTCTGGCTAGGCGAAAGTTTGCCACAAAGACTTTTATTCCCGGGTCGTGTTACGACCCGGGACTAGAAGTCTGCGAGGCGACGCGAACGGTTTCCAGAGGAATTTTAGTCCTGACTCGTGTTACGACGCGGGACTAAAAGATTTTGAGCAAGGCGGGCCATTGCCCTGCCCCCATCTGGTCCCGGTTGGTAGGCTCATGGGGACTAGAGCTAAAAACCGTTGGGTGTTTTTCTACTAGTGATAGTCATGGTGGCCATCAACTCATTTTACTTCACCATATGCTCTATCTTCTCTTTCAAACTTGATGCCTCTGATTCCTTCCTCATATTGTCCTCGGCCCTCTTGTTGCCATCTGGCCTACCCTTCTTCCTCTCTCCTTCATCATCATCCTCATCGTCCAACACGGTGAAGGCACCTTTCTTCGGTGGTGCTCCTTTGTCCCTCATCTTCCATTTCTCACTAATTTTAAGGATTGCCAAACAATACTCAAATGCAAAGGTTGCCCTTGGATGCAGGCATGTCCCTATACCTTGCGGCGCAAATTTTTCCTACAACCAAAGAAACTATGTCAAAGCACTACCATTTTCAAACATCGGCACCAATATGATGATTGCGGATAAAACACTCACCCAATCGGCTTCATTCGTTCCACTTGGAGGTGCATTGTAGACTTGCTCCAAACATCCACACCACCGACTAACCGTCGGCTTGGTCACATCCCAACGACCTTGGAGTTATCTATAGGTGCGGGATGTCTTGTAAACATTATTTGGCATCAACCGGAAGAACTTGTCTTCTATCCTTTGCCAATACCTCTTCCCGCTTTGGTCAGTGCCGTGGATGGCATCGAGTGACACAGCCTCCCAAGCACGGATCAACACTTCATCCTCCAATTGGGTATAGCCCTTCTTCCTCTTGCTATACCCTATCGTGGATTGCGATGTCTCAAAGACCCCCCCTTCAATCTCGTGCAACTCCTCCTCCTCTTCTTCTTCTTTGCCACCACCGTGTATCCCGCTGTCCATGTCGTTGTATCCATAGTCCCCAAGCGGTGCATCCTCAATGTTCACTGCATTTTCCTCGAAGAGAGCCGCGTACTCGAGCCTACAAAGAGAGATGCCGAATTCTTGAGCGAAAACCCCCAACGGCGGCGAAGAAGAAAATTGCAAGATGGTCAGACGTACCTTTCCGGAATTCCATCGAAAACCCGTGGGACGGCAGCGGTGGCAGGCGTAGAACTCGCCGGGCCCTTGCTGGTCGGAGGCGTCCACTTGCGTTTGAGCACGACCTTCTTCTTCACTATCTGCGCCGCCTCGGTATCACCAATATTACCGATATCCCTATACCGAGCGGGAGGGCGAGCTTTAGGGCGAGCGCCCCCTTGGCGGCGGCTACGCTGGCGGGAGGAGCTTGCGCGCCTCCCTGCACGATGATGTTGCTGAGGCGCTTGCGAGGAACGACGTTGGAGGAGGCTTCCGGCGCGACCCGGAGATGGCCGATGGGGAGATCCACCGCGGCTCCGCCCGCCGTCGATTTGGCTATCCCTACTTCCACGGTGACGAGCGCGGGGTCGGGGGGTGTCCATGGCCTCGCTGGAGGGCCGATGGGAGGTATGCCGGGGCGGGGAGGTGAAGATCCGTGGCGGCGGGGAAGAGGAAAGGTGGAACTGCCGCGGTGAAATGTCCCTCCCGCCAAATCGATCTAGGGATAGAGAGTGCCGCCGGGTCGACTGCGCAAAACTTGTTTTCAACGGTTGCGGGGGGAACTGCCGCGCAGTTTTTTTTTTCCAGTCCGGTCACTCTTGCCAGATCTGTTCTGCGTGCGGCCCGAAACCGAAAACGGAAAAACGGCGGCCCCTGAACCCTCCGCTTCCGCTTCGCCCAAATCTTCGATTTGGAGAGACCTAGGTATCAGTCTCGCCGTGTTCCCCTCCTTCGTCCGCGATGGAGCCCGATTTCGCGGAGAATCGCAACCCGGTGATGGATTTGGCGAAGAAGTATGGAGTGACCCCCGGAACCATGGACCACGTGACCCTCGGCCCGGTGTTCCTCGAGCCCCGCCGCGTCGTGAAGCTGCCTCCCCAACCGGTTCCTGCCGCCGGCGCGGACCTTCACCGCCGGCGCCGGGTGGACCCGAGCCCGCTCGAGGCGGCGCTGCTCGACACCCTCCACCGGCACCACCTCCAGGCGCTCGCCGTGATGGACCGCGAGATGGTCGGCCGGCACGCGCGAGGCATGATGCTCGCCGGCTACGCATACGGCCTCCACGACCCCGTCTGCAACATCGTCGCCAACTGTATCCTCTACGATGCAGTGTTCCCCGCTTCCTCGACCCAGGTTCAGCCCAATTTCCTGAGCTGCAAGGCCATATTCCGCCTGGCTCGCCGCTCCCTCGACGCCCTTGTCGCCTTCATGTCGGCGTACGCGCCCAGCCTGTCTGCCGAAGAGGCCATGTCCTACCTGAGCAGAACCAACGGAAATCTTCACCATGCCGCAATGCTTCTCGACACAGAAGGCGTGAACCACCTGCTCGGCATGGGCGAAGCCTTCAGGGCAGCGATTCTGGCAGCGCGTCTCCCTAGCGACGCTGCCCGCGAGGCCCAATTTTGGTTCATCGTTAGCTGCGCTCCTACCGATGCTTTTCTCGCAAGGCACGGAATCTGTGGTCACCCACTGGCCATTGGATTATCGACCTGAGGTCACGAAGCAACGCTTCGACGGTAGTCCTCGATTTCGTGAAGTCCGCGCTGCCTAGCTTTGCTCCCACAGTGCCCACACCAAGGTCGTCGAGCCTTAGCAGAGGAGCGTATAGGGCTTTAAGGCTCAAGATGCGTGGCTTCAAGATGGATCAGAAGTTTTGCCTTAACATTGTAAACATGGCACTTGCGAAGCTTTTCTCTCAGTTTGGGGTAATATTACTACTCATCCCTCTTTCTTATTTGTGCCTGATTTATACTACTACTTTATAAGTTTTTCTTCTGTTTGATGTATCTGTAACATGGTGTTCATTCGTGTTCTCCAGGAAACTTATCACATTCATCTACTATGTGGCCAAAATTTGCTCACTTTGCATTCTGGTAGCTACTATCACGTCAACTTCCTAGCATCTCGCGAGGGCGAGCCTAATCAGCTGTTCTTCGCTGAAGTCCGTGCTTCACTTAAAGGCGTGGATGACGTGACCTTGTGTTGTCCGGTGACATTATCGGGAAGAACTGGTATGCCAAGTTTTCCTTATTTTTCATCAGCTGAATTCTCAGATTACATTTGACTTGACCAGAATTTTTGTGGAATTGATGTTATTATCTGAATTTTCACAGTGGAAAGCTACATCTAGTATTGTACAGAGCCCTATTTATTTAGAATTTTCCTTTTACAGAATGACTGAGTTTCTGATACTATTAGATAGGAGGCGGAAACTAGAAGTAAAAAAGCTTGGATCACATCTAATTTTGTAGAGAACCTATTTATTACAGTTATATCCAATTAATTTTGAAATAAGGGAAAATTGTGCATCATATCCTCCATTCAATATGAAATTTTGTACGGTCTTGCATTGTGATCCAAGCTTTTTTTTTTTTACTTGAGCTAATTATTTACTTTCTTGGTGATCAGGTGGATGCTCTGCCTGTGAGTTTATGGGAATGAAACTCATCCATCCTGTTGATGAGCAGTTCAACGGACAACATGACTTCACTAAGGACAGAGACCCTAAATTGGTTGATTTTTTCAGGAAGGACCCTACCTCAGGGTTTAATGTACCACTTATTGATGATTACATCTTCTTTGAGAGTGGTCAACACCCTGATGTTACAAGCTATCTGGAGACCACTTACTCCAGTATGAGTGATGATCAGATTGACCTGAGTTTTATGTGGTTCGAAAATTACCTGCCCTGAGCTGTTTACGTATATGATGTTTCTTCACATACAAGGCTCTGTTTGGTTCATTTATTGAGTGCGTATAAACTATAAACGGGACACGGCATGGGTCCCGTGCGCCAGGTGCGGTGTCTCCTGAAGAATACGTTTATAGCAGGTATTCTCAGATTACATCTGACTTGTGAGTTTGTGAAATTGATATTATTATCTGAATTTTCACAGTGGAAAGCTACATCTAGTTTTGTATAGAGCCTTGTCTATTTAGTGTTTCCTTTTTTATAGAATTATCGAGTTTCTGGTACTAAAAGATAGTATGCGGAAACTAGATGTAAAAGCAAAAAATCATTTAACTGCAGTACGTTGAAATTAATTTTGGATTTAACATGGACTTTCTAGTTTTGGATTATATGACAGGGTTGAGTATTAGCAACTGAACTTTCAATTTCACATTAGACATGACTTAGTGTTTTAAGATAGCAATTTTAAGGAGAGCACATTTCTAACTGATTTACTCATTACCATGAATTTTGTTATTCTAAGATTAATCAATTCTGTGGCAATCACATTTTTGCCAAAACATCTAATGTTGTAGGGCCCTGTTTATTACAATAATATCCAATTGATTTTGAAGTAAGGGAAAATTTTGCATCATATCCTCCATTTAATATGAAATTCCGCACGCTCTTGCATTCGATCAAGCTATTTTTTTTTTACGTGAGGTAATTATTATTTCCTTTCTTGGTAATCAGGTGGATACTCTGCTTGTGAGTTTATGGGGATAAAACTCATCCATCCTGTTGATGAGGAGTTCAACGGACAACATGACTTTACAAAGGACAGAGACCCTAAAATGGTTGATTTTTTCAGGAAAGACCCTACCTCAAGGTTTAATGTACCACTAATTGATGATTACATCTTTGAGAGTGATCAACACCTCAGCCACTTACTCCAGTATGTGTGATGATCAGATTGACCTGAGCTTTTTATGGATTGAAAATTACCTTCCCTAAGCTGTGCACATATATGATGTTTCTACACGTACAAGGCTCTGTTTTCTAGGATTATTTAGTTCCCTAATGCTCAACAAAGCCCCATGCAATACTAATTAAGCCCACATGGAGCTATCACGCTTATTCAGCCAACATGCAACACATTGATCCATCTCCTCCATTTTGGACCAGCCAAAGAATCAATCAACCCATCACTACTTTTCTACTCCGTTGATATCTCCATGCCACGTCCACCAGACATCCATGTATCCGTCGACCGCCCTTATCGCTTCCTCTTCTCCATCAATTTCTATGACTGCGCAATCAATTCTTCTCCACATGATACCCGTGAGAGATGATTGTACAGGAAACTGATCGAGGCATAGGAGGAATTCGAAACTGATCGAGGCATAGGAGGAATTCACGCAGATCTCACCCGTTTAAATTCCATGCTCCATCTCGCCCCACTTTTCTTACAGCGTCCTCCAGCTAACATGGGTTAGCATCTTCAATCTCCTCCTCTCCTTCTCCTCACTCCACAATATTTGAAGCTCCCCTATATTTTGGTCGCATGTTGGTACTATAAGATCTGACTTCTTTTCTTCATCTCAATATGTTCTTTTTCTCTCTGCAGTCTGCCGACATGCAAGATCAATTCTGCCACCCATCGACACCATATGCTAGCCTGCCTGCCTAAGCAGTAATTTTCCATCTTCATAAACCCCATTATACCACCATGGGTATTCATCTCCTCCTAATCTAGGGACGCAACTTCGTACCTGTCGCCACTAGCCAGCATGAGGACGACAACCTGAAGCCTACCTCGGGATGGAAATCAGAAAGGGGAGACGCCTTGCAATGCTCATGAAAGGTATCCTGATATTGGTACATGACTATTATAAATATCTGCGTTTTGTGGTACAAACATCATCACCTATGTTTCAATGGGCACTAAATTAATTGATGACGTATACTTTCTATAGATGCACTGTGCATATGATTTGGATGTGGTGGCAACAAAGATTTATACATGCATGTATTTTTTCAGAGAACGTTGCTGTGTTTATTTACCTTTTCCTTTGTTACCATGTGTGTCAAACAAATGAAGTCGCATCTTGCATACGGCCATTTTTTTTTTTTGTAATATATGACACTGTAATTACATGGAATGTTGAGCTTAATTATTATCATGGCACATAAATTTCTGATGTTCCATCTTCTTATTTGTGTCATAAATTATCTTACCAGCAGAGATGATCAATAGATCCACTGATCTCATACATGCTTATTCACAAAGAATCAGGGTCATGAAGGTACTACGAATTTTATTATTGTGTCTAGTGAGAGTAATATGGTTGAATCATTTAGTTGTATATGTTTGTCCAAGTGCTCAATGTGATTTGAGAATAGAACATGTGGTTATGACAGTTTTAGGTTGTGTCAGATTATGAACCATACTGAAGTATGTTTTGGTACTATACAAGTTTCCATGCTTCCTATTGCTTCATTACTGTTCGTATGATATGTGAAAGAAATATGTTAGACAAAGTGATAAACAACAAGGATGATCTATAAAGAAAGACCAGCCATTGCAAATTAATGGGTGCACAGTGACTTGACATGTATAAATGGATAATTATCTTGCTCAAAGGATGCAATAGTCATAGCACACGTGCCTTCCTAGCATTTTTTGAAATAAATGTAGACAATTGCCCTCTTTCATAAGCTAAGTGATTTGAGCCATTCATGTGATTTACCGTAGAAAATCCTACTTTGGTTTTAGTCCCATCTCCTAAAAGGGCTCTATTTGCTACACAGACTCAGACCATGTCGATGTTTGTTAAATTGGATCAATAGTTTTCTTTTAAACTCCCATGTGGATCATTGTAACTTTCTACAAAGTACTTATTATGAACATACATGTTCTTAACATCAATGGTATCATCCGTTGCTAAATGGCCATTGACACTTTTAGTTCCCCAATTCCGCAAAAATATATGAAAACATTTCCGTAGCAACGCGCGTGGAATCGTCTAGTTTATTGAGTGCGTATACACTACTCCCTCCTATCCGATTTAAGTGTCGTGATCAGTTAAGAAATTTGTATGTAGACAACTCATTTTCCACGCCATATATTTCGGATCAGAGGGAGTACTAGACATGCGAGCTTCGCCTCGCCACCTGCATGATGTTGTTCCACGGCGTGGCGGATGAGATGCATTTGGCGGTGGTAAATGTTTTAGCAATGTTTTAGAGGACATTCCCATGTCTTTTAGCTTACAATGAAACACGACAGTGTATTTTGGAAGTATCTACATGTTGACCTGGTAGCAACATAAATATCCTACAAGATAGTCTTAGCGGGATGCATTGCAAAACTTGATTGCACGTGATCTGTCATTCGCTTTCACATGTCGCCTTCCTTTTCCATTTTCCTTCGCCACATGTGTTGATGGACTGGTATCGATGTCTACTCTTCTAAAACAATAAATTAAATAGCCACATTTATGCAGGGAAGATTCAGTGGCCAAAGCAACATGCAAATTTAGCCATAGTTAGAAGCTAGCTGGCTATGATTCTATCTTGTCGTAGAAGCATCTTCTCAGTTATTTCCTTGTGGTACAGCAATTGCGAGATAGCCAGGGCCAAATCTTCTCCCGGTGAGCACTACGCACGACAGAGTTCAGAGTTCAGAGTTTGATCGTTGAATTTCTTCGCCAGTAGAACTAATAACTCATTATACCGCGTGCATACAACGTGGTGGTATCTGTCAGATCGTCATACTTGGTGCGCAGCTTCCTGTTATAGTTGTCTGACGCAGCCTCTAGCATTGCCTTTATTCAAATAATTTTCACATGTCATTCCATCTACAAAAAAACATTTTAAAGTGAATCTAAAACGGTCACGGTGATACTATTTGATTCCTAGATATCAAATTATTTTGTAAACCGTTGCTGCTTTATTATATTATGGCAACATATTCAACGAGCACAATTATCAAAAAAATCTGGTAGATACGTAGCTATTGTCGGAGAGAGCTAATATGTCCGGGACAAGATAGCTCTCAAGGGTTCGAACACTGGAGGCTAAACACACTTCCTTCCCTTCCAGAGGAGGTTTCAAGAGAGAAGCTTGAGCTCTACGATGAATCGAGCTCCTCCCTGTTCAAGGGCTGATGGTGCCCTTCTTATACTAGCGTTTGGACCTCTTTCCCGCTCTCTTGACGGGAAAGGGAAACCACAAGGTGCCAAAGAGAGGAGCGTCCCGTACCCCTGCGCGGTCCTGGTCGCTGGGGGACAACTCCACCGTCCATGGCATCACGGTGGGGGAGCCCGGTGACGCCGCCTTCGTCTTGTAGCGTGGTCTTGGTCTTCTTGCACCAAAGGGGCGGTCTTGGGGAACTCCTTCGGCCGCCGCAGTTGTCCCCCCTGGTCTTTATACACCAGAATGGCAACTGGGAACAAAGTGGTTCTGCGGCGCCTCTGTTGCCACTCAGAGAAGCGGTCATCAGAGTCACATGGGTTGCCTCCTCTTGAAGGGAGATGCCCAAGGAGGGGGCGAAGGCAAAGTAGAACCCCTCTCCAGGGCACGAGCTATGGAGGGCCAGGCCCACCTAGCGTGTGGGCCTAGGAAAGGAAACCCCGCCTGGCGCGGGCAGGACTTTTGGCCTTGGAGCCACGCCGTGGGCTGGGCCGCAGCTGTCGCCTCAGGGTACCCTGGTATCCAGAGGCCCAACAGTAGCCCCCGGGCCCGCGGGGCACACGTGTCCACAGGATGCGAGGAAACGCGGGGCCAACCGCTACGGGCCAGTCTTCGGCACGTGGCCACGACCCACGACCTTCCTGAGGAAACGACTCCCTCCGACGTGGGGGGCCCCGCCCATAAAGGCCGCATATATACTGAGGCTCCGCTCTTCCTCTTCTCCTTCCACCGCCTGGGAACCGCTTACTCTCCAGATCCCCCATTCTCCTCCGAGATCTTCTTCCCGAGATGGCCGGCAAGAAAACTGCTTCACTGGCGAAAGGCAAGCAGGCTGCCTCGAGGAAACCTTCGCCGTCGCGGCCGCGCTCGATCTTAGAGCCGTCCCGCATCCATGCGGGGTCTTCGCTGGAGAAGGGGCGGCCAACGGTGTCCTCCTCCACCAATGAGCATGGGGCCACCTTGCTCGTTGTTGGGTCGGCCTGACTCAACTCCCTTCCGGCGACCGCCTACGCCTTCCTCTTCCATACCCTTTTCGCCGACCTGATTCCTCCTTTCTCCACCTTCTTTTCGGCCATTTTGGAGTGGTACCAGATCCACGTTCTCCATCTTCATCCCAACTCCGTTCTGACCCTGGCCATCTTCGCGTTCCGGTGCGAAGCTTTACTTGGCGCCAGGCCCTCGGTGGCCTTCTTCTGCTCCTTCTTCACCCTTCGCGTGACGGGAAGAGGTCGTTGCGCCAGGTTCGCCTCCTTCCGCATCGGTCTGGGTAGGGGGATATGTTCCCCCTACTGGACCACAAGAAGGTGGACGACATCGCTAGCCGCTGGGTATTTATGGATGCCCGCAAATCTGCGATCCTTCTCGAGGTGCCCACCGGTAGGCCTAGGCAGCACGCTGGCTGGGCCCAAGAAGTCCTCGATGGTCCGGACATGGCTCCCCTAGTGCTGAGGATGGAGGAGCAGCACAGGAGCGGGCTTGAGGAGCCCATGCTTGTCCGCGAATTTCCGCAGGAGGCTGGAGAAACACGAGCGCCTCATGTGCTACTGCAGCGACACAGAGGACAACATGCGGCTCAGCAGCTCCCTTCTTGAGGGCAGGGAGCTTGAGGCGATGATGTAGATTCTTCTTGGCAGGGACAACGCGCCGCCTCTTCCTCCCTGCGTAGTTCCCCTTTATTATCTCGAAGAAGCGAAGCGCGACGCGGTGATCAGGGCCATGCCTCGCTTTGATACGTGGGGACTTCTGGCCAAGGGCGAGACGTCCCACCGAAGTAACCCCTTTCTTCCTTGCCTCCCAGCGGAGAGCGACACAGAGCCTGCTGAGACGGAGGACTCCACTCCGACTGAGCCGGCTCCCGGGCGTGTGTCGAAGAAGCGCCCTCTTGAGGAGGTCACGTCTGCCCCGGCACGGGAGGGAAGCGGCGAGTCGTCGGCGGACTCGGGCACTCCCTCTCTGCCTCCCGCGCACTCGGCGACCCCTGACGCGGCAGCAAGCGCGGAGGGGTTGCACCCCGCGAAGGTCGATGCAGGTGCGGGGGGGGGGGGGGGGGGGCTCGTCGACGGACAAAGCGGTCGTGACACGCCCCCATGGAGGGAAACGTCTTCCACGAGCCTCGGGGTACCGAGGAGAGTAAGTCCTCAGTCGTGTTGGTCTTCTTTCCTTGAAGTGATGCCAGAGCTGACTCTGTTTTTGTGAGAGCTCCCCAAAGAAGGCGAGGGTGTCGGGGGCACACAGCCCCCGGTCCTCAGGAGGGGCGGTCCAACTAGTCGCTCCCGAGGAGAGGTGGGTTCCCTCGTGGTCTCCGGCGACCGAGGGGCTCGCTGACCCCATCGTTCCCTCGCCGGGTGGCGAGACGGAGGCTGGGGCGCTGCCCGGCGAGTCTTATGGCGGTGATGTCCCGAGGGCCGATCCGGACGTCCAGATCGAGGAAGGCCCCGCGGCTCGCCCGGTGTCGCCCCCTATCGTCGCTCCTGGTGCCGCTTGATCGGGGGAGGCTTCAGAGCCCCTGGATGATGCAGCCGGGACAACCTCTACTGTGGCAGGCGTTGAGGTTGAAGAGGCTGCCCCCGGCAACCGGGGAGCGGGCGTGACGCTCTCTTTCTCGCTGGCACGTGGGATGCTGAGCTCCTCCTCCGTCCCCTTCGGTGGTACGTCGCAGCAAGATTTCAACGATGCGGTGGAGAAGTGGCCACGGGACACTCCTCCCGAGGGGCCTGATGGCTCCTTCCTTCCTGACGACTTCTTCCGCGACCTGATGGCGGAGGATCATTGGTCCGCCTGCGTCCGCTCTGGCGCTCCCGCCGAGCTCTACTCGGAGGGCTCCCTGCTCGATATCACCAAGGACGTTGTAGAGGCGCTCCGAGTCAGGGCGAGGGCACACTCCCATCTCCTTATCAAGGAGAGCGAACGTCTAGAGAACCTGGGCGCCTGGTTCCGCCAGGTGATGTTCACCTGCCACGAGAGGGAAAATTCTGCGAAAGCGGTGCGCCGTCAAATGTTCAGCGAGGCCACCCTCAAGTATGAGGCCTCCACTCACGAGGTGGAGGCGCTTCAAGAAGAGGCCAAGCGCATGCTGGACGCCGCTCGGGATTTGCAGGCTCGGCTCCGTCTGGAGCAGGAGGAGCACCGCTTTGTTGTGGATGCATGGAACCTTGGCGGCGCGCAGCGAGAGAAATACCTCCTCCTTCGTGAAGAAACTCTGGTGCACCGCGAGTCGGCTGTCTCCTCCTGCGAATCCGCCGCCTCCCTCAGGGAGGATAAAGTCCACGACCTCGAGGAAGACGTCAAGAAACGCGAGGCGAAGGTCACCCGCCTCGTGGGTGAGGTGAGCGAGGAGCGCGAACGCCTCGAGAAGCTGGAGAGGGACCTGAAAGAGGGACAGCGAAAACAATGGCCGCATGTAGATAAAGAGGTCCAGGCGGGGTGTGAAGCATACCGCAAGAAACTCGAAGCAGACCTGACTAGGAAGCAGCCGTCTGTGGAGGTCGCGATCGTGCGATCGCCACCCTCGGAGGTTGACGGGCTCTCGGCTGAGCTGGCCGGCTTCGCGCGCAGCTTGCCGAGGTAAGCAGGGCTAAGGAGCGCGCCATTGCTTCGTCTGCGGGGTTCCAGTCGGACTTGTTCGCCTTGCGAGAGCGACTGGCTCCGCTCACAGAGGGGATACCTGAGCGGGTGGAACTGGTTGCGCTGACGCTGGATATTCAACGCCAACTCGAGGAGGTGTTCCAGCATGCTGTCCTGTCGGCCCAAGCGGTCGGTGAACGAATGGACCTCGAGTTGCCTTCTCCGCCTGCCAGATACGACGCCGTTCATGCTCTTCACTTCTTGGTCGGCTTGCTGGATTCGCTGCAGGAGGACGCCCAGAGCATGGACGCGATCCTTGACGTGGAGTGCCGCCAGCTCCTGTCGGAGGGGGCGACACACTTATTTTCCCAGCTCTTGATGGTTCAGCCGGGCTTCAAGCTGAGCACCCTAGCGGGGGAGGTTCCCCCCGACCGTGCTGCCTCTCTCTCTGCCCTTGTGAAGGACGACATTGCTGCCTTTGTGGAGGCCTTCACGCCAGATCCTCCTGCTGATGAAGCCCCTGCTCTTGACGCTGGAACCGAGGGTCCTTCTGGTTAGTGTTCCCTCGCATTTGTGGTGTTTGCTTGTGAACTATTTTAGATGTTTTGTAAGGATAAACTCTTCAATTTGTTGCCCATCGTACCCCTATCTTTTATTCTACTTTCAAGAGTACTTAGCTTTTCCGTGGTGACGTCCTTCGAGATATTATGCTTGTGTCCTTCGAGTGAGGCTTCCGCCGTTACCTGCAGTTTGCGCCCCTGGAGAGGTGCGCGCTTGGTTTTCCTTCGTGAGCATCTCGCGAGGAGAATAAGCCGAGGGACTTGGAGAAGTTTTTGTGTGCGGTAGCGACCCGCTCACATACACTGTTCCAGCCCCCGCTCGTGGGATGTTTTCGAGAGGAAGAGGCCTTCGCGCGCCTCTCTGGAGAGAGGAAGGATGCATGCGTGGATGAACGCACATGATGTTTGGTTGTATGCAAGATGCAGGCATGCCGGCATGCAAGGAGAGGCTCCTTTGTGAAAGCAACAAGATTTTACTACTAGTGTGATGCATTGTTTCTCTTATAAAATGCTTGGGGATGTTGTGGCCTTGTGGTCCCCCAAGAGGCACTTGACGTGCATGGGGCTGATACTCGCGCGAGTTCAGGTGCATAGCTCGGGGATGTAGTGGCCTTGTGGCGCCCTCCAGTAACAAAATATTGCACCGCCAGAGCGAGGCTCACACTTGTGTGGGTAGAAGCTCCCACGGCCTTGTGGTCCGCCCGGCGAGAGCTCCATGAGACCCTCACGGAGAGAGGTCCCGGCGTCGTTTTTACCGTGGTGTCACGGGGTCCCCTCGAGGGTGCGTCTCCATGGCCTTGTGGGGGCCATGGAACAAGCATGTGTAGAGCGCTCCACCCTAAGAGAGAGGCGTGCTCGCATGGAGAGCAGTGGCAGCCCCCGAGCCTCCAGCGCTATGGGGGGGGGTCTTCTGGGTGGCTGCTCCTTCGTTCGAAGTGAGTAGCCTCTTCTTGGGATCCTCATCAAGGTGTCCCACGTCGTCTTCATCGACCGAGTGAGAGATGGCCACCTCCTTGTAGGCTCGCTCGACTGAGCGCGTCGCTTCCTCCACCTCTCCGTGGATGGTGATGGTGCCAGCAGGCCCGGGTAGCTTGGCGAGGTTGTACGCATGGTGCGTTACGACCATAAACTTCGCGAGAGCTGGGTACCCGAGGATGACATTGTAGGGGAGGGCGATGTGCGCGACGTCGAAGTTGAGGGTTTTGGTGCGGTAGTTCTGGCGAGTGCCAAGCGTGCGGCGAGGCGTACCTGTCCCAGGGGGATCGTGGTGTCGTCGATGACGCCGGTGAACGGCCTCATGGGAGCCAGGTGCTCTCAGGGCACTTGGAGCTGCTCGAATGTAGACACCGAGATGACGTTGAGGCCTACAGCCCCGTCGAGCAGTGTCTTGTTGACGGCGATGTTGTTGATGGTGGGGGTGCAGACCAGGGGCATGATCCCCATGGTCCTTGTGGACTTGGGGTGGTCGTTGATGTCGAAGGAGACCTTGTGGTTTGACCATTTGGGTAACTTCGCTGGTTTGTGCCTGAGTGGACAGCGAAGATCTCGCATGAGATATTCTTGAAGTGGCGGTTAGAGAGTGGAGCTTGTGCTCCGCCAAGAATGCAGGCCATGTAGCATGTTGTTTCTTGGTAGCCCCCGCAATGTTCGTCGCCCCGCCCCTGGTTTCCCTGAGCGTGTGGCTGCGTGGCACCGTTCATCTGAGGCGCGGGTGGGTTGGGACGCTGCAGCTGCTCCAGGGGTGGCTGCTGCGTGGGCGGCTGGTAGCCATCATTGTTGTAGTTGTCGTACCCGTTGTACTGGTTCGGGCCGCGCTCCTCCCATCTTCCTATAGCGCGGCCTCCCCCTCGCCTAGGACTGCGCCAGCCGCCGCCTCGAGGGTAGCCTTCTTGGCCACCCCTCATGAGGTGGTCTCCCCACATCCTCTCCAGCTGGAAGTAGTCCTTTGTGGCGTGTGAGTGCATGCGGTGAAACTCACAGTAAGGGCGGGTGTCCGCCACAGGTGCAGCATCACTGCAGCCTTGCTTGCATTCTGTCTCGGCGGCCAGAATGTCCAAAGCTTTCCCTTTGGCATCCGCATCGTCACATCGAGCCTTTGTCTTTGTCCTGGGGGCCACCGGCTTGGATTCGTCGGCAGGCATGCTGTGCCTGAAGAGACGTCCCTCCTCAGCCTTAGCACACATGTCGGCTATGTCCACAAGCTCGACGGCAGAGGCAAGGTCGTCCCTGATTCCGAGCTCCTCGAGCATGCGCTCGTTGGTGACCCCTTCCCTGAAGGCGGAGATGACGTTTGTGTCGGTGATGCGGGCGATCTTGTTGCACGTCTGGCTGAAGCGTTGTAGGTACTGGCGAAGTGTTTTGCCAGGCCGCTGGCATATGCCGCGGAGGTCGCTGTAGGAGAGGGGGCGCTCGTAGGAGCCCTTGAAGTTGGTGACGAAGTGGAGGCACAACTCCTCGAACGACCGGATGGAGCCCTCTGGCAGATTCATGAGCCAGATGAGGGATGGGCCCTTGAGGGCCATGGGCAACCAGTTCGCCATGCACTTGTCGTCCCCCTTTGCAGCTCCTACGTTGAGGAAGTAAAGCTGCAGGAAGTCGAGGGAAGGAGTAGTGTCGTCGTAGCGAGATGGCGGCATGGCGTTGAAATTCGGCGGCCAGGAGACTGTGCGAAGCTGCTTGGTGAACGCGATGGCGCCGCCGACGTAGACCGTTGCGTGAGCGTCGAGGTCCGCTGGGCGATTGGCCTGGCCGGACCTGGCGAGGCCTCGGATGGTGCGGCGCTCGCGTTCGTGGCAGCGCTCAATTTGAACGTGCGCATCCGGCGGGGTGCACAGGATCTGGTAGCTGTTGCTGCTCTTTTTAGGCACCTTAGTGGTGGGTGCTTTGTCAGGAAACTTGGTGCGGGGGTCACCATGCACCGGCGAGGTTACACCGTGAGAAGGCACTTACGTCTCAAATAAAAAAGTAAAGTTCTAAAAAGTTGTAACATCCCAAGTATGAAAAATAGCCATTAGAATGTTTGCTATCTGTTATTTTATGTTTTGCATCATGACATCATGTTCATTGCATTTGTTTTGCTTTGTTTTCCAATTGTTTTCCCCTGTTTTCATTTGTTTTCTATTTGAATTTCAAATCAAATGTCAAACCTTTTGTTTCATACTTGTGATGTTACAATTTCCAAAATGATATTTCAAATCAAAACAATCAATTGTTTCCATTAAAGTTGTGATTTCAAAACTGTTGATTTGTTTCTAATCAAAAATTCATTTAATATCAAACCCTTTTCAAATTCAATTACAATTCCTTCCAAACAGCAACCATGTTGAATTTATGAGAATTACAAACCAAATTCTAATCCTTTTTGTTTCAATTAAACTCTAAGGTTCAACTATTTAAATCTTGTTTTCAATATTCACTTAATAATCAAATCCATTCAAATTGCATTCAAAATTCAAATCACCTTTTCCAAACAGCAACCATTTGGAATTTATGAAAATTACAACACAATTATAATCATTTGTTTCCACTTAAACTTTAAGGTTCACCCTATTTAATTTTTGTTTTCAATAATCACTTAATCTCAATTTTCATTCAAAGTTCAACCAATTTACAACCAGCAAAATATTTTGAAATATTTGGAAACCCAAGCTTGCACATGTTGCTATTCCAATAAGGAGTTGTTACAAAATTTCCCTAAAAATTTCTAACTCAAAACCTTATCTATTTCTTCCTTTTTTCCATTTCAGCAAAAAAAAAATAACATAAGAGAAAAAAAAAACCGCACCAGCAGAGGGGCAGTGGGCTGCGCCCACCAGCCCACCTTTTCCCCCCAGCCCGATACCCTTTCGGTCATCATCTACCTGTACGGCGTCATCTCCCACCTCCACGTCGACGACAGTATCGCAGGGACGGCGATCACCACCTCCTCCCCCTCCATAAGACCTAGGCCGAGCCCTAGCTCCCTAACCCTAATTTCTCTCCCCCCTTCTCTCTCCCCCGCCTCCATTCTCTTCCTTCTTCCCCTCTCTCCTCTCTGCTCTGCTACTCCCTGAAACTCTGAACCTCTCCACCCGACCACCACCTCCCCTTTGCTCCGGTGATCGCCGCCGTTCGGTCCTCCTCCTAGCTGGCTAACGGCGGGAATGGAGACGCCGTTCCGCCCTCTCCCTCCTCGATCCCTCGGCGGCCGCGGGGACCCAGCACAGCGCCGCCGCCGTCGAGGTTGCCGCCACCGTCGCCTCCCTGTCCGCACCTGCACATCTTCAGAGAGGTGAGCCACCTCGTCTCCCCTCCGTCCCCTTTCTCTCTGCACGGGCCGAGCACACCCAGCACCAAGCCACGCACGGCCACAGCAGCCCGCACGCGCACGGCGCCCTCCCGCAGCGGCCGGCGAGCATCGACGGAGTCCGTCGTGGAAGCGTTTGCTCACAGACGGATTCAGTTCGTCAGGCTCCTTTTCGCTAGCTGAACCTTAAAACAAAACTGCCCCCTTTCCTGTCACAAGCAATCGCACCACCCCACTGGTTCTGTCCCTTGCGCTCACAGCAGAGGGGGTGGGTTCGAATCCCACCCCCCACGGGATTAACCCCATTTTTCTTTTTATTTCTTCACAACCCAAACAAACTGATAATCACACACATGTCCCTGCAATTAACTTCTAGGCCCTGTAAACTATTTTTCTAAGTCCCTCTATATTAATTTAATGGCAGATTAACACCAAAAACCTAAAAATGCATAACTAAATCATCCTAACTCCAAATTCAACTTTTTAAATATGTTTTCAATACCAAATTAAATCTTCTACCCAAATATAAAATTTGTTTACTGTTTTGAATATTTTAAATTGGTGAAATATTTGAAAACTTGTTTAATTCACTTAATTTTGCAAAATTCATAACTTGGGCATAAAAATTCCAAATTCAACAAACTAAACATGTTTTCCATTCAATTTTTCATGTACTTTCCAAATATCAATTTTGTTTGCTGTTTTGAATAATTTAAATTGCTGAAAACAACTGTTTCTTGTTTAATGCATTTAAAATTGCCAAATTAATAACTTGCTCATTTTAAATCCAATTTCAACAAATGAAATATGTTTTCCATGCTAAATTAAACCCTATTTCCAAATATAATTTTTTTCCATGTTTTGAATAATTAAAATTGGTTAAATGATTTAAACCTTGTTTAAATCATTTAATATTGTTAAATTCATAACTTGATCAAATTAAATTATTTTTGAACTTATAAAATATGTTTGTAAACCATAAAAGTATAAGCTTTCAATTATGAATCTCACTTAATGTTTTGCACAAATAAAAATTCAAATAAGTTCATGCTTGTTTTAAATTCATTTAAATCTTGATTAAACTTGTTTAATTCATAATTAAATCATTGTAATTCCTTTTTCAATATTTGAAACATGTAATCCACCTAAAATTGTGTGTTCTTTTCAAATATGAAATTTGTTATCTAATTTGAACAATTTAAAATTGATGAAAACAACAAATGCTTGAGTGACACCTTTAAGTAACCAAAATTTCATAACTTAACCAATAAAATTCCAAACTTGGTAAACCTTATTTCAAATTGTTCCTATTGTTGTTTTCTTTCTGTTTTCCTCATCCATGCATCATGCTAATCAACTTTCACATGATGATTAGTGGTAGAACAATTATTTCAACCCTAATTCATGGGCTTTTCATATGCAACTCAAATTGCATGTGGGTCCTTTTAATCATGTTATGTTACCATGTCAGCTATCTTATTTTGATGCATCAATTAAATGGCCATGCATCATCCCATGTTTGTGTATTATGCCATGTTATTGATTGTTTGTTTCTCTGTGTTGTTTGTTTGCTTCTTCTCGGATATACGACGACGTTGAGACCGACGATACTTACGACACCCCTTCTAAGGATCTAGCTCAGTACCAGGCTGCTGAGTTTGCAGGCAAGTATTCACTCACATGAACCATTGTGTTCCTGTCAACATTGGATACCGATACTTTCCGTTGTCTATTCTGCTAGCCCTCTTGAATCGTTGCTTCTGTTCGATCCCATCACATGTTATCCTTTAACCCTGATATAGCCTCACCTCCACACCTATAACCTTTTTGCTTGTTGCCCGTGTCTTACTAGCATGCTTAGGGTTGTTTTGCTCGAGTCTGTTGTCCGTTACTTTCTGTTACCATATGCTATTATGTCCTGGGGCTCGATGTTAAACAATAACCTGTTAATGTTTGAGGTAATAATAATTTGATGATAAGGCACCGGCAGGAGGCCCGGCGTGGTTTTGAGTCCTGCTAGTGTCGACCCTAACTAGGAAAAGGGTCTTGTCTACTGATCCATGATGAGCGCACTAACCGCATGTGGGAAGCGTGTATGGGCGCTCCCCTCAATTTGATTCGATTCGCATCTCGTCCAAATCGCCACACTTAGTTCGGGCTTTCCATTTGATGCATGCATGTGCAGGTGCGAACCCTTGGCGCCGGGGTGGAACTTTTGTAGTCGGCATTTAGGGCGGCGTGGTCTTAGAGTGCTATGAGGGTCCCCTTTTCTTCGTGGGGCTCGATTAGCCGCGCACGCACAGCATGTGGTTCTTTGGGCTTGATGCGAAGAAGAGTTGAGTTATGTTGAGTGTCCCGCTTGGTGGGAAAGGCCTTCCCATCTGGCGGGTTATTCTTACGTGTACGGCCAAATTGGTGCACCCCTGCAGGGATAAATCTTCTCGAGAAGCCGTGTTTTCCGCGATTATGGATGACTTGGTGAAAGTACTGGCTAACAAGTACTCAGAACAACTTACACCTAACTAATGATAACTTGACTAGTAATAGTCTTATTGACACAATAACTTGACCCATCATTAATCCAACTGTGTGAGTTTATCCTCGGATTGCTTCTTTGGATAAGGGGCGAGATCCAGGACGGGTTTGTGTGGTGGTTAGTTGTAGTTGGTTCTGATACGCTATCTTATCCCTTTTCTGGTAGCCGGAAGTTATAGCAACTCTGTAATTGGTTAGAGCAGCCAGCTGCCGCATCTTTTGTATCACCCTTTCTTCCGTTGAACCCAAAGCATCTGTGCTTGGTGTTGACGGGTACACTTTGGTGAATTGTGAGTCTTGCTTGCCAGTACGTTTATGTACTGACCCCTTTGGGGCTGTGGTTTCCGCAGACTACGTTTCCGAGGATCCCCATCGTGGCTACTACGTGGAGTATGACGAGACTGCTGACGAGTAGATAGCGGACCCGGGCAGGATCCGAGACTTCGTGGATGGGCTCCGTCTTTTCGTTTCCGGCCTCTTAGGCCTATTTGGATCTTGTCTGTACTCAGACATGTTGAATGCTTCCGCTGTGTTGTAATGATGAATTGTTGGGACATGTGTCCTCTGGATGATTGTATTTGCTATCTCTGCTCTAGTGAGAGCCATTTGCAACTTATTTCCATCTTTTGTGTCGTAGAGATCTGTTGTGATATCACTTGTTCCAATGTCGTTGACGTACCATATTTGTATGTTTTGAAGTACGTCAATGGAACTATCTGGATTTCTATGGGATGGTTTGCGCAGACGATGAATAGTAAGAGAATGGTTGTCACACGTTTACGTGTTGGCCTGCTCATATTGAGATGCGGGTGCCGGTATGCCCCGTAAGCCATTTATCTACTGTTTAACGGACTGTGAGTATCCCCTAGAAGTCCGGGTGCGACAAAAGTTTCGGAGTTAGCTAAGAAATAAGCACAAAATTGGCAAGTCATTTTGATCTTTCTGTGATTTATGCGATTTTATACGGTGGACAACAAAAATCTGTTTCGTACGCAGAAATCCAAATCAAACCTCAACTTTCACTAGATACTTTACTTGGCACAACTAATACATGAAAATAAAGATACAAAAGAGTTTCTACAGAAGTATACAACACCTTGACTCAAACAAAACAGAGAAAAACAATGCGAAAATAAAAACATGCGTTATCTCCCAAGAAGTGCTTTTCTTTAACGCCTTTCAGCTAGGCATAGAAAGAGAAAATTAAGTGTTTTCAAGTGAAGAAGCATCCAAATCAAAAATTTCCTCTAAACACAACATGTAGCAATTGGTACTTTAGATCCCCCTGAAGATGATGCAATATTTAAGTTACTTGTAGTTTCACTAAAAGTCTTATCGGTTTTAGGCAAATTGTGGGGTTTTGGTTTAGACACCTTGGGGACCTATACAATTTTTTGTTGTTTTCCCATTGAAGACTTCTCCCTCTTAAACTTAAGAGAAGAAAAAGTTAAAATTTATGTTTCCATAGCTTCCTCTAGTTTACCAATCATGATGTTTCGATTATCATAGGTATTGCTAGCCTCTAAAACATTAGTTCTCTTATTGATACTTACTATTGATTCATTAACTTTGCTAGCATTATCAAGAAAATTTGGCAAATTTTTCTTCATAGAGTTCAGCTTCTTTATAACATCATCTAAGGTGATCTCAGTTTTACCAATTTTAGTAAGTGGTGTTCCAACTAAAAAATTACCACCCGTAAGAGTATCTAGAACATACCTATACCAGCTAGTAATACCAACATAAAAATCCTAAGAAGGATCAAGGTAGAATATTTTTTTAGTACATATATGATGAACATCACTTATTCTATACCAAGCATCTTTCAAACTTTCTCCTCCTTGTTTCTTAAAAGAACGAACCTCAACTTCAGGAATACTCTTTTGGCAAAATTAAAAAGAGGATAAAAATAACAACTAGAATAAGAACTAATTTTTTGTGTTTTCGATATAGAGAAGCAAACAAAACAAAATAAAAAAGAACTAAGCAAAACTAAAACAAAGTAAAGAGATTGGAAGTGAGATACTCCCCTTGCAGAAATCCTCTTTCTCCCCGGCAACGGCGCCAGAAAAATAGCTTGAGCGTGTAACACACGTTCATTGGAGACCCCAACAGGAAGGTATAAAGAGCACAGTAGAAAGTTTCCCTCAGAAAGAAACCAAGGTTGAATCGACCAGTAGAAGAAAGAAATCACTTCCGAAGGTTGATGCAGCTGGTGTTGGCAGGGCGCACTACCGGTTCAGCAACAACGTGGAAGCTGCACAACACAATCAAATCACTTTTTCACAACGAAGTAGTGAGGTTGTCAATCTCACCGGTTTTGCTGAAAACAAAGAGGTTAAACGTATGGTGTGAAAAACAATAGTTGTTTGCAGTAGATGAAAAGAGAAAAGTGATGGCAGTAGGAAAACAGTAGTAATAATATGAAAACAGTGATTGCAGTGGTTGTATTATCAGTATAAAGGAAATGGACCGGGGTCCACAGTTCACTGGTGGTGTCTCTCCGGAACAGATAGATAACATGTTGGGTAAACAAACTACATCTGGGAAATTGACAGATATAAAGGTTGCACCGTAGTGCATATGCATGACTATGTGATTCATGCGGGCACTACAAGAAGATTCACATACCGATATCCAACTGCATCTATGACTAATAATCCACCCTCAAATGTGATACAAGCAAATCTTGGGTATTAAGTTGCAAGCAACAGATAATCGCATTAAGTAAAGTTTCTACTGTAAACAATGTAAATATTGGTGTTTTATCCCTAATGGCAACAACACTTCCCCCACCCGTTACGTTTCTGTCACTCGAGCATGAGTAAAAGGGAGGCATGAACCCACTATCGAGCATAAATACTCCGTCTTGGAGTTACAAGCATCTACATGGCTAGAGAATCTACTAGCAACATAGAGCATGCAAGATCATAAATAACATACACATGAATAAAACATGGTAGATTGATAATCATTGAACATAGTATTCAATATTCATCGGATCCCAGCAAACACAACATGTAGTATTACAATAAGATGATCTTGATCATGTTAGGAAGCTCACAAGATCTAAACATGAGGCATAAAGAAGAGAGAACAACCATCTAGCTACTGCTATGGACCCGTAGTCCAAGGATGAACTACTCACGCACCATTCTGGAGGCGGGCATGGTGGTGTAGAGCCCTCTGGTGATGAATTCCCCTCCTGGCAGGGTGCCAAGGAGAACTCCAAAACCCTCCCGAACTAGGGTTGACGATGACGTCGGCTGCGGATGTTTTTGGTGGAAAAGGCTCCCATATCTAGGGTTAAACCGTGAAGAGGCATATATAGGCGAGAGGGCAACATCGGTGGGCAGCCAGGGGGGCCACACCACCCCTGGGCGCGGCCAGAGGGGGGCCGCACCGCCCTATGGTGTGGGGCCCTTGTGGCCCCCTCCGGAATCCTTGTGTGCGACAGATTTCTAAGACTTTTGGTTTTCAAATCGTTCGATTCCGAGAATATTTCCAGAACAACTTTTCTGAAATAAAAAACAGCTGAAAACAGGAACTGGCTCTGTGGCATCTTGTCAATAGGTTAGTCCCATAAAATCGATAAAAATGGCATAAAGTGTATAGGAAACATGTAGCATATAGTATGAAAACAACATGGAACATCAGAAATTATGGATACGTTTATGTTGTATCAGATGTCTGGCTCAGTGTACTGTCAGGCTACCTTCCACGACTATGCGAGGGTTCTTGGCTATCCCTTTCAGAGTGTGTCTTGCCCTTCGGGCATTCGCCTCCATACTCTTGAGAGGAATAGCAGGAACGAGTTGGCTGATCTCTATGGCTCTGAAGGCGTGATTGGTGCTAATGTGGGCCTCCTGCCTCTTTATTATATTCTTGTGAGGATCTTTCGGGAGAACATTGACCCGAGTGGTGGAAATAATAATGCTATCCGTGGTTTTCTTGTGGATCTTCTACTTCTTGCTCATGAGGTCACTACTTCAGAAGATCCAGCGGAGTCCTTCACTCTTGATGTGATGGATTTTATTTTCCATGAGATGCATGATGCCATGGTTTCCCGCTTGACCATCCCTTATGCTACTTATATCATGCTTCTCATCGAGGACAATATGAAGGAATATGATCTGAGTGGGAACCGTGTAGATCACAAGTACAAGAGGTTCCACGTGAAGAACAAGACCACTCCATCTGTTTCTGCTAACAAATTCATGGCATATGCTCGTAGGGGCAGCAACACTTCTAGGGTCCGTAGGCCTTCAGCTCCCGTCTTTGCCTCTAAGGTGAAGGAGTTGGTTTCAACATACTATTCTCTACATGAAGGTGGATACTCGCAAGGAACAGTACAATGCCTATCACAGGGATCATGTTTCAGAAGGGACCCAGAAGCAGATACTTCACCATGTTAGTGGTGCTGATGGTACCCCTCCTGCTATCTCTCAGCATGTCTCCTAGTCTCGGTGGAACATGGACACGTCTCAGTATCCTTGGGCTGATTTGGAGCGTTCTCTCTACCACACACCTCCTGCCGAGGATCCTGAGGGTGGTGATGATGATGAGGAGTAGGAACACAGTCAGAGTGAGAAGGAGGCTTCGGAGAACCAACAGGGCTCGGAGTGACTTTGTTGGGGCGTGTAGCATCTCTCTTCTTCCTTTTTTTTTTTGATGCCAAAGGGGGAGAAGGATTTATATTAGGAGTCTCCGTGGGATTTTTCATGGATCAGACACAAGCAAGTGTTTTTGGCATTTATTTAGAGCTTGTGTCAATTTATCTTATTTTCGCTTGGACTATTTGCTTTTAGTTGCACTTTATCCATCTTATGGTGTGAGACATTTGGATGTTCTATTATCTTATGTGTTGAGAACTATGTGATGATGCCAATGCGTGTGATATCTATCTACTATCATCTTCTAGGCAAGGTTTGATCTCAACTATATCTTATTTCCATGTCTCTTATCTTGCTAGCATTATCTTGTTTCAATGAACCCTTTGTTGTCCATCTTGGTGTTTTAAAATTTTCTATATGCACAAATTTAGGGGGATCTCCTATATCTCTTGGTATTAAATTTGATTTAATTGCAAATCCTTGTGTTGTCATCTAACACCAAAAATGAGGAGATTGAAAGCGTATTTCTTATCCCTTTATGTTTTGTGTGTTA
The DNA here is from genome assembly GCA_028641055.1 of Alopecurus myosuroides. Classification (NCBI taxonomy): domain Eukaryota; kingdom Viridiplantae; phylum Streptophyta; class Magnoliopsida; order Poales; family Poaceae; genus Alopecurus; species Alopecurus myosuroides. Next base: position 49,040,085 of record CM054063.1, on the reverse strand, counting down.
GTTAACAACACAAGCTATATTTAATCATGTTCTAAGTGTTGCAGGATTGATAGGTATAGCTTACAAAGCACCAAGCACCAAAAAGTTCGAAGGAAAGCTTGAATTTCTCCCTCTGGTCTGGCAGGAAATTATGGTCTGAAAAGGCCGGATATTCCGCCCCCAGAACCAAGAGTGAAAACAGCTAAGGACCTGGGTGCGGGGCTTGTAGAAGCCCACCGGAAATTTAGCCGGATTTTTCAGTATTCAGTGGTCAGTTATTCCGGGGGGGGGGGGCGGATATTCCGCCCCCTCCTGGGCTAGAAAATCCGCCCAGAAGCTCGGTGAAGTGCAGAGGTGGTCTGGCTTTTGGCCGGTCTTTTCAGTGTAAAGGGGTCGGATATTCCGCCCCCAGAATCTTTGCCAGGCGAAAAACGACTAAGGAAAAGCTGCGGGGCTTGCAGAAACCCGCCGGATTTTTGGGCCAGATTATGTTCCTCGAGGGCCGGATAATCCGGGCGCCCAGATATTTCGCCCCTGCGGGAGCCGAATATTCCGCCCTAAAATTCCTGCAACTGTCATATTTTGAGAGGGGTTATAAATACCTCTCTCGTTCTTTAACCTCAAGCTAGTTCATCCAAGGCATTAAATGCATATTTATTGACTTCACCAAATCCAAGATTTCTTCCAATCCCTCCACCCAAACTCATTGATCTTCGGAAGTTTAAAGGAGAAGACCCTGATTTACATCTTCACCAACTCGTTCTTCATTTCTCCCTCATTTACTTTAGAGATTTGAGTTTAGGCTTTCTTTGTGAAAAACATACTTTATTGTTACTCACTTGTTGTTTGTAGAAGATTTTTGGTGTTCTTGGGAGCCCCCAACTCATTTTTGGGTGTGTGCCTTAAGCTCATTGTAAAGACACCGATTTCCGCCTCAAAGGAATCAATAGTAGAAGGTGAACTAGTCCTTTGTGGCGAAGTTCATCGAAAAATAGGGTGATGCCTTTGTGGCGTTGAGTAGGCCTTTGTGAAGAAACTCACATCCCTCCAACAAAAGGTACTCCTCTCAAAAGGAGGAACTCGGGAATACATCCTTATCTCCGCGTGCTTCATTTATCGGTTACCTTTATCCTTTACCTTTACTTGTGTTTGTATCTTGTTTAGTGTAGCCCTTGACATATAGGTAAAATTTACCATAGTTGCATATCTAGATAATTTACCTTTGTGTTACCGTAGGAAAAATTATTAAAATTTGGAGATAGCACATATTCAACCCCCTCCCCCGCCCCTCTAGGTGCCCATACTATGCTTTCAACTGCCCGGTCAGCCGAACCCACCTGTAAGCCAACCTGCCAGCCCCTATATTTGGCAAGTTGGGCTCCCCCGAGAAAGGGATGTGTCCTTGAGTAGCTACTCCATTTCCCACCTAGCAATACAGCTCTAGGAGCAATCTGTATCCTTACACCATAGTTATATATCCTTGCTAGAGTAGAGAGTAGATGCTCTACCTCATCACGACAGTCTCAAACCTGGATACATCGTGTCTCCACGCTTGTGTCTCAATTCCGTGCAAGCACCGTCGCCCCGTAGTTGCCCTCAAACTAAACTCCATCGTTAGCTCTATGGTGTTGCCGTGCAACATACAACGACAACGACAATAAAAACGTAACACGTCCAACAATAGAAACATGCTGCCATGATCCCTTCTGCCCCTAATTCCTAAGAGAAACTCCAACAGAAACATGAAAATAGCGTGCGCCATTTGCGATTTAGCGCGTGGGTTTTCGCCGTTTTGGGCGCCGAAGCCACTGCGGCCATTCCAGGCGCCAAAAAATGCAACGCGTAGCCGTGGGTACTTCTTTCAGAATTTGTATTTTTGAGCGTTGAACTCGGACTTTTTTTTTGTATTTTGCAACAGAACACACTCAAACAGAAATTTAAACTTAACTTTAAAACCGATAGTTCAACAAACGACATAGTTTAACAGAATTCAAAACTTAAACAAAATAATTTAAAAAACTAATCGAAGACTTCTCCTCCTCCAGGGTGGTGTTCTCAGACGGCGTCCACATCCCGTCCCACCTCGAATCGCCGTCTTCCCAACCAGAGACGTCGCCGGTGAGGTAGGCATCCACCTGCCTTTGCGATGAGGAGGCAACGCTCGTGCACACTATGGTGGTGGCGGTCTTCCACGGTGAAGAGGCGCGGCGGAGAGGTGAGCTTCTGCGTCTGCTAGCGCATCCAAACTTCTTGGAAATTCATCCTGGGGCGGTGGCCGCCCGAGACGCCACAAAGTCGCATCGGAAAATATGTGTGCACGCGCACCTGTAGGTACCGCCCTATCCTGTACGTCCATATTTCTTGGGATAAGAAATCTATCCATGTAACTGTTCGTGCTTAGAAGGCATGGTTAGTGCAATTCCTAGCGTTGGCAGCCTTTTTTTTTACTGACTACTGAGCGGTGCAGACTAGGGTAAGAGACAAAAGCCATGTGAACCCACACTTGTGTACTGTCACGAGGAAGAGACAAAAGAATATGACAAAATCTTAGGAATGCACAAAAAGGTACATCATGCATGCCGTTTTCCATTGTTTTCTCAAAGTTAATCGGTCTGTTTTCTCATACTCGCTCACTAAACAACTACTACCATTAAATTCTTGATGCAACTTAACCTTTTTTTTGAGACAATTTACAATTTAAGTGTGTTTGTCCGTTCCATAATACAAGATGTTTTAGGTGTTTTATATGTTCTCTAGTTTGGATTAAAATAAGTATACATATACACATGTGAATGTGAAAAATGGCTAAAACATCTTATATCGTGGAATGGAGGGAGTATTACATACTGATTTTTTCTTGACAGAAAATCTTAGGAGTCTATGTCATATATTGGACATGCGTTTTTTTTTTATTGCTGTCTCTTTATTTTGTTTGTGGTGATGAAATGTCAAACTTTAAATTTTCCAAACGGCTGATCAAATTACTACTACTTTTTTTTTCAAAATAATATAGAAATAGCTGCAAAAGGAAAAATCCATTTTAGCTCCCGAATACAAATATTCCCTCCATTAAGAAAAATTCAAAATTTCGAAACAAAATTTGCCAATGCATATGCATCCTGTATTTGAAGAACTCATAAAATTAGGAAATGAGGCTTGACAATGATTTCTCTCTTGGTCAAAAAGCTGAGACGTGGGCAAGTTGTGTTTTGTCTGTTTCAAGCAACAAACAAACAAGAAGCTACAGTAGTACAGTACCCTACGGCCATAGAGATACTGTTTCTCCACTTCCTAATGACCTGACAAACCATGTTGTGCCATCGCATATCTCGATGAACAGCACGGAACGCCGATGGCCAGGATAAGGAGGGACATACGCGTACGCTTATCAGATCCGCTCTCCAGTCGCATCGTATGCGCGGGCGGCCTCATGGGCGATGTCGAATGTCCCGAGGGATAGGAGCGAGTTTCCGTAGCGGATCTCCGCATAGTACACGCCAGAGGGGTGGGCGCGGACGGCGCGGTACCTCGTGTTGCTCCGGCGCGGAAGCATGGCCGCGCGCGATAATTTTTTCCCGCCGTGGTTTTGGCGCGTTTACTGGAGCGCCTGGTGCGCGAAACTAGCGGTTTTTCGCTCGCGGACGTGTTTTGCCCAGGGACGGAACCAAACAGGGGGCAGGCTGGGGCCATGACTCCCCATGGTTTTTTTTTTTTTTTTTGAAACTACCTTATCTAGTTTATAGATTTGAGCGCTGAATCCACTCAAATTTACCTATATGGCCCCTCTATGTTATTTAATGTACACTTGGCCCCTCTTATTTTGCAATGCTGGTTTCGTCCCTGGTTTTGCTGAAACGCGCGTGCAGGAGTGGCCTCAGCAGCCGGGTTATCGACCAAGATTACAGCTTCTAATATTTGCCTGCCACTCTGCTTTCCTTTCTCTCCGGCAGCATTTGGGACGACTCTGGTTCTTGACCACGCGGGTGTCCACTTGTCCAGAAGAATTAAGTAGTAGTGGAGAGGCCCTTTCTTGCCATGGTCACATGCATGAAAGTGAAGCTGACAATAAAACTTTTCTTGCAAACATGCTACACTCTCTCCGTCCTCAAATAAGTGCATCTTTAGCATTGATCTTGGTCAATGTTTTAAAAATCTTGACCAAATTTATAGAAAATAACATCAACATATATGATTATTCCGTGTATTATGAACTCCATTACAGAACGGATGTAATGATGCCAATATAGTGTCATAAATGTTGTTATGTTTCCCTATAAAATTGGTTAAATTTAAAAATATTTGACTTCCATAAAAAAGGGTAAACATAAACTTACTTGAGAACGGAAGGACTAAACCACTGCATGCATTGTGGAGGAAGATCACTTGGCTGTAGATAAACAGCTTAAGCTTAAATAGATGAAACGGTGGTTCTAGCAGGATGTGGAACATAATATTCTACACATAGCAAAGTCCGAGTATAAATAGATTATCAAACTAGAGAAAGGACAACATAGCAAACCTATGGGACATTCAAACTTGGAAGATAAAATTACATTAGTTGCAAACGCTAAATTTGTAAGCAAAAGGAGAAAAACACAAATAAACTGATTTAATTACGATAAAATGTCTTAGCAACCATGCTTGTGGCTTGGCGCCTGGCCTTGGCATGAATGAGAGAAACGTGTCAGTTGTCAATACAACCGTGAACAAAAGACACAACTAAACCGTGAAAGACAAAAGAGTGAAAAATCTCAAGTAGCTACTACGGCAAGCCGAGAAACATGTGGTGTGTCACACCGCCACACACATAGATACATGTTTGTATTTCACAGAATCTTATCAAGCAACTTTATCAATACATTGAATGGCATTGATATTTATCAGCTGTATCATATTACAGAATGAATTTGCATGCACAAGGATACCGGGCATCGTTTGCTGTCTGTACATCACAGCGAACAGACCGCCACCGTCGACATCTTCATCCCAATCATGTATACTTGTCACTCGCTCTTCAATTAATTAAGTAGCAAAACGAAATCCTAAACTGCAAGATTGGGTCCAGGTGAGGTCCCTCCATTTTCCAACCATGTCCGTGTTTTGGGGAAGCCCTTTCCCGACACCTCGACGCATGAACAAATGAAGTTATGGGCTGTAAAATTGGTTTACGTTCATTAGTTTTTTGACTTTTTTCCAAGGGTGAAAACTGCAAACAGTATTCAAATGGAAGTTGGTTTATGAAATCAGGAACATGCTTAGAATGTTTATGAGAAAATAATGGAAGTAATAGCAAACAATCATCTGTCTTGGATAGCACAATCAAACGTCAAAGATATAATGAAGTCAGCATTTTCAATCAAAAGAAGCATGATGAACAGTGTTAGTCAATCTCAATCAGGGATAAGAAGACCCGGGACAAGACATTAGCAGTACTATCATCAAACTTGTTAAGACTCAGCCATTTCTTCAAGCCTAGAGTTATTGCGAAGATCGACCAGGTAGCACAGAGAAAAAAAATTCTACCTATCATGTTTTGATGCCACTATAACCTAATAAAATACAAACTGCAGATAAGTAAGACGCCTTAACATAATATTGCCATTTTATTGCCTAGAGCAGTTGGATAAACATAATATTGCCATTTTATTATGAGTGGCAAATGAAGGTGCATGTTCGTTTAACCAAATCCATGTGAGATTGCAACCTATCAGGCTCATGGCATTTAATCACGCAGATCCAGAAGCATAACTGAGGTTGAGATACCTCTGTTAAGGAGTAGTGGCTCTGGGCACCCGTCAAGAATGGAGATATTAAGAAATGCCTTCAGCATTGACTCTAGCTATCACTGAAAATACATCACACTGTAATGAGGAGCAATACGACAGGAGTGACAGAAAAAAATGGAGGCGGAAGCAAAAAAATGGAATAGAATAAACATTTCAATCTTATAAAATTTTAAGGAGCAGTCACTAAACAGTAATAAAGAATGGAGTTGTAAGAAAGCATTCAGAATTCATCGATAGTGTTGTCACTAAAAATGTATGACACTGAACTGAAGAACACCACCAAAAGAAATCGAATGGAAGTAGAATAGAACATTTTAATCCTACATGACTTGCATATGTTAGAACATAAAATTGACCAGCTCAGTCAGTTACAATTACCTCACACTGCAATCTTTGGATCCTCTCTGCTTCTTCCCTGATACAAACAAGGTTTGTTTTGATCTCTTTGCAAATCCTTCCTTCCAGTAGCCTAACTGGAACCCAGAGCTTAGGCTCCAGCTCTACCACGTAAGAAAGTGTAGTCTGAAATTCCTGGTCCCCCGAAATTTCCCCATCACGATTACTAGCATCGGCCTACACGAGATACAAGTGGCAAATAGAATAAACAATGAAGCCTCGTAGTTTTAAGTAGTCCTCAAATCTACACAAAATCAGAAGCATCAATGGAGCTACCATATTGCCTAGCCTGCATCTAGAGTCTTACAGCCCCAAGAATTTATCACCCAAAACACTTTCTATGGTTATAAGAAAATATTCTGAATGTGTCTTGAACACTCACACGTCTGCTCGACGGTAGATCATTGAAAAATAATACAGCTGCTCAATGAAATCAGGTGCTCCTAGGAGCAAATAAACTTGCCATTTCCCAAATTCCACTGAACCTGGGCTTCTACTAGACTATACTAGACTACCAAATTGACTCGTTCGTGTTTGTGCCTGCCGTGATCGCATAACGGAATGTTGGACTACAGTTGGGCTAGGCATCGTCACTACGGAATTTGGAATCTTGAGCAAGAATAACAGGGGGTATGATCATGGTTACCTCCTCAACGCACCATTTACCCTCAAAGACCTTGAAATCGCCTTCGACCATGTTGAACGCGATCTCCCTTCTCCTCGCCCCGGCCGGGAGCGCCTCCATCTCACCCTCGTAGCAGTCTATGGTGCCCTTGGCGTTGAACTTGAACCCCAGCGCCAGGTCCTGCTCCCCCACCTGCACACCATCCATCCATTACAACAGCTCAGGCGCGCGCGGACTCACATCCAAGGTGCTCGACGAAATGCGGACCTGGTAGAGGCGGGCGAAGGCGGCGTCCTGGCGGAGGAGGCGGCACTCAGAGAGGCCCGGTATGAAGCCCGCGAGGCCCTCGTAGTCGGTGAGCGTGGCCCACACGGCCTCCAGCGGTGCGCCGACGTGCACCCGCGCGCGCACGGCACGCCGGTTCTTCTTCCCAGGTACCTTGCGGACCTCCATCTCGAACCCGTACCGCTCGTCCCGGTCCTCCTGCTTCTCCCTGTCTTCGCTGTGCTCCTCGTCGTCGGGGGCTTCGGGCGCTGGCGGCGAGGGCGAGGAGGAGATCGGGAGGGGGCACCGGGAAGGGGCGGGGCGGGAGACGAGGCGCAGGCGGAGGCGCGCAGGTGTAGTGGAGGTGGTGATGGTTGGGAGGTGGGGGTGGAGAGGATGGGGGCGGCCATGGGAGGAGGGGGAGAAGCAGCAGCAGGCGGAGGACGCCATGGCCAATGGCAGGCAGCTACGCGCTGTCGTGTCCTAAGCTTTGGCTCTTTTGTGTAGGTCATTTCGTTCGGTAGCGACCGTGCCACGTAGACGCGATGCACTACGCATATAATATAGTGAAGAAAATTCTTACAGATGTTCAAAAAAAAAAAAAAAAAAAAAAATCTTACAGCAAATGTGTCATTGTCCATTCGAAGTTTGAATGGCACGTACAGGGGTGATGTCAGCTCTCCTAGCCTTTGCCATTTCACATTTTTGCTTATTTGGAGGCGATAGAATAAATAAGTTTGTCTTCTCTTAACACGGGATGATCTTCTAGAAAATAAGATAAGGTTATTTTCCCTATTGTAAAACATGCCTTCTCTTAGCCACACAATTTCCTATCAAAAATAATTAATTCTCGTTAATTGATAGGAATGAAAATAAGATATAATGCATTGTATAAATTATATGTTTTGCTTTCTATAGATGATGACATAAATAGCTAAGAGAAGGCATGACTTCTCTACCATTGTACATGCCCTTACAAAATTTTCAACCCAGCCTACTATTTTCCCCATTTCCTCAAGCGGGTGAACATGACAATAACGATAAACAAAATATGACACAATCAGACCCTCGAACCAAACCCAAATGTTTGGTTTTTCCGGGAATCTAGACCATATATGGGGTGGTTTCGACACGCCCAGATGTGGCTGTCACGTTTGACCGATCCAACATCGCGTCCAACCGCACAACATCCCATACCCATCGCGGACCGAACCCTGGCTAGTTAGGTTGTCGAATCTATGACTCTACAAATCTCTTAGATGAACCTATCGGGTTTCGACTAGGAGAACTCATGAGCGCTGGTGGAATCGTCGGCTAGACAGGGGGCGAGATTTACCCAGGTTGGGGGCCCTCGTAGAGATAAAACCCTTACTCCTGCCTCTGTCGATCTGTATTAATGAGTAGATCGGTTACAATGGTGGTTGCTCGAATCGAGAGTATGATCTCGAGTTCAAGGCTTTGGTGTTGCGATGTTGCTTGGTCCTCTTCCGGTGTCTCTCCTGGCCTTATATAGGTGGCCAGGTCTCAAACCCTACCCGGAGAGGACTCGAACTCTAACCTTAGGTCGGTTACATATTTTCAAACTTAACCCGCAAGTTTAGTGCGGGTGGGCTTCACGTGGGTCTTCTGGAATACTCCTAAGGGCTCCTCTTCTTGGGCCTTAACCTTGGGCCTGAGATGGGGTGTCCTTACCCGCAGGGTCCAGGATCCATGTCTTCGTCAGTAGCTCCCGAGCGTTTGCTCGAATGGGATTTTTCCAGTCGAGTAGACGGTCAAATCTTTCTTGGTCTTTCTTTCCTGTGGATAACCAGTTTGGTTGTTTCTTGTTTAGAGGGCGCGTACCCTGTATAATGAGTTTTCATACTCGAGTATCGAGCAATGCAAGTGCCTATTTTTATGGCTTTTTGTCGCAGAAGGATGTGGCGCAGTAGCTTGGCTCTCCCGAGAGATCAGGGCCAATTAATTGCGACTAGGGCAAAAACATTTCTGGCCTACACAGATTCGAGACCTCCGACTGGGCCGAGGTGATTGTTACGACTGGGCCGTTGTGGTCTTATCGAGTCGAACTTAACCTATGGGGGTACCCGGCGCGTCCGCTGGGATTTTTCTTCGTGTTGTTGACACGGAATCATACCGGAGGACGCAGCTTTGAGTGCGATTTCAGGCCCTCAAGAGAGATCTTTCGGGTCTTACCTTCATATTCGAAGAATATGGCATCCGAATGTGCCTAGTCGGCCGAACAATTCAGGTTTTTATGATGTAAAAATATCATGCGAGTGAGAAAAGGATAGGTTCTGCCTACTCGTGTAATTTTTGGATGAGTAGTTCTTTTATCCATACGAAAGAGTTTTCGTGTTTAGGAGTTTTTATGCCCATATGAAAGAGTTTTCATGTTTGGGAGATCGTGCCCATACGAAAGAGTTTTCGTGTGCAGGGTATTTTTCTACTTTTTTAAAGGAGTCTTGCCTCATGACTTGTTCATGAAAAAATTGTTTCTATTCGAAGGAGTTTTGTTCATACGAAGTTATTTTCGCGTTTGAACTTTCCATTCGAAGCTTTCTTCAATTTGATGATGCACGCTATGACGTCATGGCGCACTTTTCTCCTCCCGATGGGACGTGACGGAGTGAGAGCAGAGAGCCTGGCCCACATAGTCAGCTTTTTGATCGGGAAACGAGACGTCGTTCCCGGTTTTTACGCAAACCGTGCAGTAAATGCGCACGATCTTCTGTTAAGATCGTGGCAGGAAACAGCGCTCACCGCCTCCTCGTTTCGTCTTCACACGTGGTGGCGGTGATGGGCGCCACGTGGAGCATCGAATGGCCAGTATCGATCCGTTCCGTGTATAAGTACGGGTCTTTGCGGTGCGGTAAAACTTTCCCAGCCTTCGTCTTCAAATCCATCTTCTTCCTCGCGCTCATCTTCTTTCTTCCTCCAAGCTCGTGCTTAACAGCGATGGCGGGAGGCAAAAGACGCGGTGCTGCCATTTCCGCATCCGGGGAAGCTTCCGTGCAACCTGCGCCACGCTCGGGCGACTGGCGTTCGCCCAACACCACCGCGAAGAGCATCAAGGAGATGCAGCGGGAGGGGCTGCTGCCTGCGGAGTCCGAGAAGCGGGTGCGACTCGGAAAGAAGGAAGAGGTACCCAACCCGCAAGCGAATGAGCGCGTGGTCTTCGCGGACCACGTGTCTCGCGATCTTTCCTTTCCCCTCCATCCGTTTCTTGTCGGGTTGCTGTACGTCTATGGCATACAGCTTCACGATCTTCCTCCAAACGCGGTGCAGCACATATCGTGCTTCATCGTGTTCTGCGAATGCTTCCTTGGCATTCGCCCACATTGGACGCTCTGGAAGGCCCTTTTTAAAGTTCGGATCTTCCGCGAGAAATCGCGGGTAGACTCCGAGCCCGGCGAGCCGCTACGCACGGGTGGCTTTGGGATCCAAGCGAAATCGGAGACCAGCTATTTCAGCATGTACTTCATCGACTCCGCGCAGGGCTGGAGGAAAAAGTGGTTCTACGTCATCGACAACAGCTCAGGTGGGATCGTAGAATTCCATCCGTTCGCTGTTTTGAAGAGGCGGAAATCCTGGGCACACAAGTTGCCGGCTGAAGAAACCCAGGTCGTCGCGCCACTACTCGCAAGGGTGACAGCTCTCCGTGATCAAACTGCTGGAGTTGTACTCAACGGGTTGCACCTGGCGGGTATCTTTCTCAAGCGCAGGATCCAACCTCTGCAGCACAGACCTTCCACGATGTGGGAGTACCAAGGCTCTGAGGATCCTAGCCGAGTGAGTCGCGAGGAGCTTTCGAACGTCGAGTTCGAGAAGAAGATCGCGGCTATCACTAGCTTGAAGGTGGGAGAGAAATTCCCCGACTGCACAATCGCAGCCTTTGACGCGTCGAAGCCTCCGCCAGCCGAGGTGAGTTTATTCTTCTTCTCCTCTTTATTTTCTTGCTTGTTCTGAGTTTCAGTCGATTGAATTTTTCCTTGTTTTCTTCTGTCTTCTTCCATAGAGTTTATCCATGGCCACCTGCTACCCTCCTGTATCTGGGGCGGAGACCTCAGAATTATTAGCGAGTAACCTGGATGCTCCAGCCGACACCAGTGTTGCTGACGCTTCTTCGAGCTCCGACCAAGATTCTTCGGATGATGTCGGGGACTCGGGTGGCGATCATCATAAACGCCGTCGGGTGGAAGGTGATGAGGCCACCTCTAAGGATAACTCCTTGGAAGAATCGCCCGGGAAGGAGCCCATCAACGCTACCCCTCTGCGTACGCGCGCCCCTTCCTCCTCATTCCCAGTTATCCAGACCGCCTGGAATGCGGATATGCTGGACGAGGAGGACGACGAAGATGAGTAAGTTTCTTTCTCCTCGTTTTTAGTCGAACGTCTTCCTTTGCATCTATGTTGACGCTTTGGCTTTTGTTGCAGCCTGCAAACCATTAGTCCTCGCAGGTATGCCTCTTCCCTTCCTCCCGAAAGGAAGAATAAAGTAGGAGCTGCGGATGAGATTCCTATAGCTGGCACTGTCCAGAATTCGCCCAGCGTAGCCCCCGAAGTGGCGACTACGGAACATGGAGTTCCTAGTTCTGCTGCCGGAGCTTCAGCTTCAAAAGAGGCGACGGGTAGCTCAGCAGATCCCCTTTCCCGTGCCAAGGGCCAGGTAAATTCCTTTACTTGCCTTTAATTTGTTATCGGGTGCACGACAGTGCTCCCGATGGGAGTAGCCCCCGAGGCTGTAGTTGATCGCATGTGATCGGCTACAGGCTCAAAGTCTATCTTTTCTTCCTTCTTGGTTTTATCGGGTGCACGACAGTGCTCCCGATGGGAGTAGCCCCCGAGGCTATACTCGAATGTTTACAATCGAGTATAGGCTCAAATTTTACTCTTCTGATTTCCACTTTCGTGTTGCTTGCAGACACTTGTTGACTCCCTCGCGGCGATTGGGCGCCGTGTTGTTCTTGCTGAGTCCGACTGCGCATTCCTTCGAGCGGACCGCAGTCGACTCACCTCTGAGAACGAGCTTCTTCGAGGTAAGCTCAGCCCTCTTCTTCTGTTTGTACTTTTTCCATTCGTTCTTCGATTCTGATAAATGTTGTCGTGCAGCTCAACTTGAGTTTTCGAAGATCGAGAAAGACAATGCTTCTACTCGGGTAACATCTCTAGGGGCTGAGTTGGCGGCCGTTCGCGAGGATCTGGAATCTTCCCGCATGACTTCGGCTGATCTTGAAGGGAAGCTTGCTTCTGCCCAAGAGGCTTTGAAGAAGTTGGAGAAAGCCAGCACCAAGGCGGATGCCGATATTGTCGGCTTTATTCGTCCCCTTGCCGGGCGCTTTGCGGGTAAGTTACCTTTGGCTTATAATTTGTCTTCTGCTGTCTTGAGTTTTTGACATTCTTTCCTTTGTAGATCTTCTGGGTGTTCCTCTGGAAGTTCCCGGGGTCCAGCGGGTGGACGCGCTGACGGACTCCCTCGCCCAGCTCAGGAGGCATGCCGAAGGAGTTTGCTCCTTGATCGGCAGTGCCACTCAAGTGTTGACGCAGCTGCATGGTCGCCTGCTTGTCAATGCTTCATCTCCACCCGCGCTGGGTGACCTGTTGAAGATCTTCTCGGAGAGCAATCTCCTTGATGCCTACGCGGTCGCTCAGTCGGAGTCTGGGGCGAAGACGGCCATCCAGTTCGCGCTGGCGCATGGAGTTAGCGGCTTGGAGGAGGCCTACTCGGATCTCCCAGTCGACCCTTCCACGGGCAAAAAGGTAGGGCTTCGTCGTTTTGGCGAACCAGCCGCCGTCCTTGCTCGGAAGTTATCTGAGCTGTTTGCTCGACTTAAGGGAGGGACGACTGCCGCGAGTGGGAGTACCACTGTAGCTTCTTAGTTTAGTTCGTTTGTATCTTGCAACTTCGATTGTAATGAACCCTGGGATGTGCTCCCGTTTCTTCAATATTTTAATCGAGATGCTTTTGCTTAAATGTTTCCCGCGATTGTTCGTGTGCTCCCGATGGGAGTAGCCCCCGAGCACCTGTCGAATAGGTGGTGAATATATCACGAGTAGGGCACCTTATTCTTTTAATCTTCTTTGTACTTTTCAGGTATCCGAGGTGGCCGCAGAACCTTCAGGTGGACCTGCTGCCCCGACTGATCCGCTTGTCGCCGCCGTGGGGACTTTGGCGGGTCTTCGTGATCGTGTAGCTGATGGTGAGCGCAGGCTGAAAGCGTTGCGCGGAGTAGCCGATGTGGCGAAGTCCAAGCAAAAACTGGCGACTGAACGCGAACAATTTCTGATGGACGAGTTGGCTTCCGTCGCTAGGGACTTGCTGTGTAAGTGATACAGCCCCCGAGTCTTCTTTGTCTTGTTTCCTTGCCTAATCGTGCATATTTGCTCTTCAGTTGTTAAACCGGATGATAGGGAGGAAAAACAGTGGGTAGAAAACCACATTCTTCAAGAATCTAGCGGCTCGAGGCCTCATGCGAGTAACTTTTGGTCTGATCGCAGTCGAGGCATTGTGCTGGCTACTTTGAAGTTCCGTATCACCCAGGTAAAAGTTCTCGTGAGTTCTTTTCACGTGGTCTTGATCGCGATGAACGCTGCGTTCTATTCGCTGGAAAGGGGTCCTGAAGACTGGAGCCATCTCCTCAGGCTGTTCGGGCAAGAGGGAGAGATTCACGAGTGCGTGCGCAATCAGATGACTTGTGGCGCGGTGGCGGCCCTCTCCTTTGTCCGGATATGGCATCCTGAGATAAATTTTAGCTCCGTAGCTAGGCTTCCAGACGGTCCAATCGATGATATTTCGCTGCACTATGATGCTGTTCGTCCAGCAGCGGAGAAAATCATTCGACTAACCTCTCAGGAAGTAGATAGAGTGTTGGCGACTGAGAATGCCTTTTGCCATGATTGATTGTTGGATATGTACATCATGTGATGCTGTATAGTTTGTAAAAACTGTTGTAAGGTGTGTGACCCTGTATGTTTAAATTTTCCTATGATGCCTTAGTTGTAGGCGTAACCCCCGTGTGTTTATGGGGTGTGTACCTGTAACTATTTAGGATATAGGAATAAATAATTTTCGAGTAAATATGGTTGAGAAACCATGTATTTTGTTGCGATGACTGAGAAGTCATGTATTCGAGCTACAAGAGTGGCTAGTATAGCCTTATTTGTTGTGAGAACAAGTAAATCTAGGGATAAAATTTTCGGAGGTGTGCGATATTCCAAGGATTGGAATAGATTCCTCCAGTCGATGGGTTCTTCAGCCTGTAGGCTCCACCTGGGATAACTTCGTGTATGACGAAGGGTCCTTCCCATGGTGGCTCGAGCTTGTGTCCCTCCTTCTGCTTGAGCCGCAGCACTAGATCTCCTACCGAGAATGCTCGGTGGCGTATGCGGCGACTATGATAGTTTCGCAGTGATTGTTGATATACTGCGGATCTTGCGAGCGCTATATCGCGCATCTCATCGAGTGCATCCATATCTTCCGCGAGTGCCCTGTTGGAGGTTTCTTCGCTGTAAGCCACGACTCGTGGGGCGCTGAACCTAACATCCTCGGGAAGGACCGCTTCTGCCCCGTATACCATGAAAAATGGCGTGTAGTTTGTGGATCGATTTGGAGTTGTGCGGAGGCTCCATAGTACGGAGGGCAGCTCTTCGGCCCAATGTCCTGCTGCTGGTTGTAGACGATCGAGTAGACATTTCTTGATGCCAGCTGAAACTAAGCCGTTGGATCTTTCGATTTGTCCGTTCGTTTGCGGGTGGGCAACTGAAGCAAACTTGAAGTTGATGCCCTTTTCCTCGCAGAACTGTTGTGTTTCCTTTGCTTTGAAGTTTTTGCCATTGTCTGTAATGATATCGTGTGGTACCCCAAATCTTCATACGATGGAATCAAGGAACTTGACGGCGCATTGGGCGCTAGCCGAAGTTACTGGCATGGCCTCGATCCATTTGGTAAACTTGTCGACTGCGACCAGCAAGTGTGTATATCCACCCGGGGTGGACTTGCGTGTCTAGCCCCCACTGTGCGAAAGGCCAGGCGATGGGTATCATGTGCAATTCCGTAGCAGGTGCATGTGGTCTTGATGCGAATCGCCGGCAAGCGTTGCATCGTTCGACTAGCTCCTTTGCATCCTTGGCTGTCGTGAGCCTATAGAATCCCGCTCGAAAGGCTTTTCCCATGATTGTCTTCCAACTAGCGTGATGCCCACAGTCTCCTTGGTGGATGTCCTGGAGCAATTCTTTGCCATCTTCGGGTGCGATGCAGCGCTGAAGTATACCCGAGATGCTTTGCTTGTATAATTCTCCGTTGATTACCCGAAAGGATTTACTGCGTCTGATTATCTGTCGAGTCTCGCGAGGATCGGCCGGGAGCTGTCTGGAGGACAGGTAGTCGAGGTATTTCTGCGTCCAGACTGGCTCGACCAGAAAAACCTGTCGTGATATGTTATGAATAAGCTCGATGATGGCAACTTGCGGGCTGACCTCTGTTTCTGGTGTTGCGGGTGCGCCTGCAGCTTTTTTGACTTTGACTGAGCGCTTGACCATCCGTTCGAAATATATTCTTCCGGATGCCATAGGGTTGTTCATGATTGTCCCGAGTGACGCATCATTAACCACTGTGATGGCGTGTTCCTGGAATTAATGCTTAAGCTTTCGGGCTGTAAGAACAACTCCATATGCGAGCTTCTGGTAATGAGGATATCGCTGCTTGCATGGCGAGAGCACTTCACTGATGTAATAGATCGGTCGTTGGACTCCGTATGCCTTGCCCTCCTCAGGTCGTTCGACTACGATTGCTGTGCTGATGACCTGGTTTGTGGCGGCTAGGTACAAGTAAAGTGGCTCCCTTTCTTGCGGTGTTGCAAGGACGCGCCTGCTTTGCAACGATCGCTTCAAGTCCGCGAACGCTTGTTTAGCTTCTGGTGTCCATTCGAATTTGTCCGTCTTCTTCAACAGCTTGTAGAAGGGTAACGCTTGCTCTCCCAATCGGGCGATGAACCGGCTCAGAGCGGTTAGTCGCCCTGCGAGCTGCTGGACTCCGCGTAGATTGGTTGGCTCCTTCATAGTCAAGATTGCTTGTATTTTCTCTGGATTGGCTTCGATGCCTCTGGCGGATACCAGGTACCCGAGAAGTTTTCCTGCTGGAACGCCAAAGACACATTTTGTCGGATTGAGCTTGATCCTGTATGCGTTGAGGGCGTCGAATGTTTCTCTAATGTCCTCGAGGAGTGTGTCTTCAACTCGAGTCTTGATGACAATGTCGTCAACGTACACTTGTACGTTCTTGCCGATGAGCTTGGCGAGGTATTTTTGCATGCAGCGCTGGTATGTTGCGCCTGCGTTCTTGAGCCCAAAGGGCATTGTCGTGTAGCAATATACACCGTGTGGTGTGATGAATGTTGTCTTTTCTTCGTCTTCCCGTTTCATCCGGATCTGATTGTAGCCCGAATAGGCGTCCAGGAAGGAGAGGCGTTGACAGCCTGCCGTAGAGTCAACGATCTGGTCGATTCGCGGGAGGGGGAAGTTATCCTTGGGGCAGTGCTTGTTTAACGACGTGTAGTCGATGCATACCCGAAGGATGTCCGTGTTTTTCTTGGGGACCAGCACTGGATTTGCTAACCATGTGGATATCTTGATCTCTCTGATGAAACTCGCTGCTAGCAATCTGTTTACTTCTTCTCCGAGCGCCTTCTGCTTGGGTTCTGAAAATTGTCGAGTAGTCTGTTTGATGGGTTTGGCATCTGGAAAGACTTCGAGTGAGTGCTCGGCAAACTCCCTGGGTATTCCTGGCATATCTGAGGGTTGCCAGGCGAAAATTTCCCAGTACTCACGGAGGAGTTTGACGAGCGTGCTTTCCTATGCTTGCGAGAGGGTGGTTGAGACCATCGTTGTCTTCGCAGAATCTGTTGGGTGCACTTGATGCTTTCGGGTGTCACTGTTGGTGCTGAACTCTAGCTCAGGCGCGTTTTTCTTCGTGAGGGGCATCACGGAGTGATCCGTGGTTTTTGCCACCTCTTGAAGTTCTTCTTGCATCCCGAAAGATTTTGCGATCTCATTGAATTCAATGTCGCACTTGTTGGATTTCTGAAAGTCTCCGTCGATGGTGATCACACCATATTCTCCAGGTAATTTGAGCTTCAGGTATGCGTAGTGTGGTACTGCCATGAATCTGGCGAACGCTGTTCGGCCAAGAATGGCGTGGTATTGTGAAGGCCAGTCAACGACTTCAAAGTCGAGGAATTCTCTTCTGTAGTTGCTTTTAGTGGCCAGCACAACTTCTAAGTTGATTGTTCCGAGTGGACGGATTGCCTTTCCCGGAACTATCCCGTGGAAGGATGTTTCTGATTCCGCAAGGCCGTCCAGGTTCCTGTTCATCCGACGGAGTGTATCCGCGTAAATAATATTGATGCCACTGCCACCATCCATGAATACGCGGGCCAAGTCGTTGCCAATCTGTGCTTGGATGACGAGGACGGCGTGTCCTGGTCGATGGACTCGTGGTGGGTGGTCTTTCATCGAGAATGTGCTCGGTTGATCCGCCATCTTCAAGTACTCGGGCTTTGTTGGCGGAGTCTGCACAGCCATGCACAACTGCCTTGTGTTAGTCTTTTGAGCTCTGCGGGATGGACATACCTTCTGGATCATCGCGAGTTGCCCTGCTGGATTCGGGTATGCATTGGCCCCAGAGTTTTGTGCAGGTGGTGCTGGCAGTGCAGCCAATGCCATGTTTGGATTTGCTAGTGGAGGTAGGGGTTGTGGCGGCTGGAATCCTTGGTGGCCTCCTCCTGGAAGCGGTGGGTAATTTTGAGTGGCTGCGGATCTTTTTCTTGCGAGGGCTTCCGAGATGTCAATAAATTTTTGGCAATCCTTAAGAAGGTGTGTTGCCTTAGTTTTGCCCGTGCGCTTATCTGTAAATAGATGTAGCGAGCAGTATGCGTCGAGGTCTTCCTCGGGAGACTTTTCTTCAGCCTTCGGTCTCCACTCGCGATTCCCACGGCGACCGGAGTCGCGGCTTCGCGTGAATTCCGCCGCTACCAGCTCCTCTCGATCCTCGTGATCGTAATATTTCCTCCTTTTCCTTCGGCCATGGCGGTCTTCATCGTGCGCAGGTGATGATGATCTCTCGTTGCGCACTGCGTCTTCTCCGTTAGCCCACTTTTCGGCTATGATCATTAGCTCTCCAATAGTTTTGGGTGCAGCCCTGCCTAGCTCTTCTCTGAAAGCAGTTCTTCGGGCGCCTTTCGCAAAGGCTTCAATCGCCACTTCTTCCGAGATGGTTCCTGCAGTGTTCCTAAGCGTGGTCCACCGCTGGATATATTCGCGGGTAGACTCACCGCTTTTCTGCTTGCACGCTCGCAGTTCTTCGATGGTGGCCGGCCTCTTGTAAGTCGACTGGAAATGTTTGCAAAAGTCGCGGTGCAAGTCATCCCACGATGCGTAACAAGATCTTGGTCTTCTTTCCAGCCAGCTGCGGGCCGCGCCAACGAGATGCAAATTGAGATATTGCATAGCTGTGTTCTTGTTCCCACGTTGGCATTTTACTGCCGTGAGGTAATCGCTTAGCCATTGAGAGGGCTCGAGTGAGCCGTCGTACTTTGTCACTTCCGTGCTGAGCTTGAATCTTCTGGGTAGAGGCGCTTCGCGGATGCTGCGGGCAAAGCAGAGCGCACCGCAGGTTTCGTCATCCGAGGAGCTGGACGAAGAGCGCCCACGATATCGCGAAGCCGTTGCCTTATCTACCTTATTTTGTGTGATCTCAGATCGCGCGTCATGTCCTAACCGGTCGCGGTCGGCGTCCTTCCTTGGCTCCTTGCTTCTCTTTCGCGAGCGGCTGCTGTGATGTCGCGAGCTTTTGTC
The DNA here is from genome assembly GCA_028641055.1 of Alopecurus myosuroides. Lineage (NCBI taxonomy): Eukaryota > Viridiplantae > Streptophyta > Magnoliopsida > Poales > Poaceae > Alopecurus > Alopecurus myosuroides. The sequence goes on along the minus strand of CM054063.1, from coordinate 49,021,188 downwards.
TCTCGGACTGCCTTCGATGCTGCTTCGACTGTCATCACGGCGCCGGGCTTCTTTTCCTCGGCCACGACGTGGCGACCTGTCCCTTCTTGGCGAAGAGCTCCTATGTTTGCGGGACGCCTCTTTCTCCTTCTCTTTCTCTTTCTCCTGTTCCTTTTCTAGCTGCTCTTCGGCTTTCTTGCGGTCATAGGCGGCGAGCCTTGCGGCTGCCGGTCCTAGTCCCTTGCGCACTTGTTTATACTGCTCCGCCCGAGGGTCACTTTCCGTCGGTTGATTCATCTGCATGTAAGTTGCTGCGGCTAGAACCGCGGCAGCGGGAGTTTGCGGGTAGACATTGCCGTCGTCATCGACTCGCATGAGAGAGGGAGTGATCGATCTGCTGGTCCCGGCTAGGGATTCATTGTTCCTGGATGTAGATGCGTGCCCCTTCCTCGTGGGTCGGGTTCCGACCGAGGGTGTTAGGGACAGCCCGGCTCGTCGTTGACTTGACTCATCCGCCGCTCTTCTTAGGCGGGCCAGATCTATCCGAGCGTCTTTGATGGTCGTGGCTGCTCTCACTAGGTGATAGTGGTAGGCAACCATGTCTTCGTGTGAAGCTCCGGCTGCGGGTGGCTTGCTTGTTCGCATAGCCTCCTTCGCTCGGTTCCAAGATTCCCGTGAGACGCCGATTATGTTGCGCTCTGCCGCGATATGTTCCGTTTCCGGGGTTTGTTCTGATCCTGCCATGCAGACTTGAGCCAGTCGAGGCTCGTGTGTCCTAGGCGCAGATCGAAAGTTCCTTTGAACTCTTGAAGGTTCCTCTGTCGAGAGGGTATGGTAGTCGTTGGCGTTGAAGCGGATGGACTCGCCACTTTTCTCCAGATGACGGCGCGAGTCGACGGCTTCGAATTCAGATTCTGATTCTTCCGAGAAGTGGAGGATTCCGTCTCTGTTGGTCACGAACTTCAGGCTCCCGAACGTCAAGGTGGCGCTCTTCTCCAGATCCTCGAATACCGGGCGTGATTCCGGCGAGTGAGGTGTGACCATGACATATCCGATGCGTATAGGATTGTTCGGAACCGTAGTCGATGGTTTCCAACGGGAATTGGTCGTCGATGAAGCCGAAGATGTCGGTGATCCAGCGCCCGCCGTTCCCACAGACGGCGCCAATTGTCGAATCTGTGACTCTACAAATCCCTTAGATGAACCTATCGGGTTTCGACTAGGAGAACTCATGAGCGCTGGTGGAATCCTCGGCTAGACAGGGGGCGAGATTTACCCAGGTTGGGGGCCCTCGTAGAGGTAAAACCCTTACTCCTGCCTCTGTCGATCTGTATTAATGAGTAGATCGGTTACAATGGTGGTTGCTCGAATCGAGAGTATGATCTCGAGTTCAAGGCTTTGGTGTTGCGATGTTGCTTGGTCCTCTTCCGATGGCTCTCCTGGCCTTATATAGGTGGCCAGGTCTCAAACCCTACCCGGAGAGGACTCGAACTCTAACCTTAGGTCGGTTACATATTTCCAAACTTAACCCGCAAGTTTAGTACGGGTGGGCTTCACGTGGGCCTTCTGGAATACTCCTAAGGGCTCCTCTTCTTGGGCCTTAACCTTGGGCCTGAGATGGGGTGTCCTTACCCGCAGGGTCCAGGATCCATGTCTTCGTCATAGGTCCTCTCCGCCCCTCACTCAAATTCAGTCTCCTCTCCCACGCTCACCATGTCTCACCGTGGCTAGCAACACGCACGCATCCACGCATCTACATGGCGTCTCGCCGCCAAGAGTACCGATCATCCAACCTGGCAGCACATACATCGTGCCTTCACAGCACCACATATGGCATCTGGTAGCATTACCGCCGTCCGTGAGAAGCACCTATGGTGAGCCCTACTATGTATCTCAGTCGTTGTCGTCATCCCGCATTCGAGGATACCTGAAGCCGGTTGCGTGGGCCACACCAACAACATGCGGCTACGACGAGAAGGGTGGAGAAGCCACCGGGCGTCTCGTCACGAAGGTCAACAAGGCCCGTTCCCGAGGGAAGGCGACCTCCGGGTCTGGGAGCTTGCCGGGGGTCGGTGGCTCTCCATCCAGACTCCCTTCAGGGGAGCCCGTTAGGATTCCTACCCGAGGAGGTGGAGCGATCCCGCAACCCCTCATTAATGGGCGAGGAACTCGGTGCGTGGCACTTCACTTGGCAAGTGAGGATGTGCATGTTGATGGCAGTTCCCGTACCGCCTCTATGCGTCCTCTACAACGGTAGAACAATGGACATGTGTGGGCCTCGTGACGGGAAAACTGTGGTGACCCCTTGAGATAAAAGGGGGACCTTTCCTAGAGGGGAGGAGGTGGCACAAAATATAGAAGATCAGGGAAGAGAGAGTCCAGAATACTACAGAGAGAAAAAGTATTAGAAGGAGAGGAGGAAAGGAAGAAGTGAGAAAGTGACTCTCGGGAGACGAGCCTTTCTGAAGAGTCGATTCCACCTTCGTTGTAATCCATATATCCACCATAATTTCTGATCAGACATGCATGACGTAGGAATCCATCTCGCCGTGACCTGAAGCTGGGTAAAATGTGTGTGCCTATGTCTTGTGTCATTCTTTCTCTCTTCCTCACACAGATTAGGTGACGCAGGAGTCTCCTGTGCCCATATGTCGAACAAATCGGGGAATGGACGTCGGTCTTTCCAGTGTCCGTGTTTCGACACGAGAAAATTCGCACATCCCTTGCATCTCGGCTGCGCGCTCTCTGCAGCTACAACTCATGAATATGCTCTATGTAGCGCAGTGGCGAGAACGACTCTCATCGGTCGGAGGACAAGGATACCTGGCTGCACTAGCGTCATGGAGCGCCCCCGGCAGCAATGGATGACCTTTCAGTCCTGGGAGATGCAGCCGTCGAGATAAAAGATAGGCGTGTGAGTTCGATGGCGACGTGGTGAAGGCAAGCAACAGAGCGAGGTCTTGCGGTGGAGGCTCTGCTCGGGAACAGAAATAGAGACGCACGTCCAAAGAGACGTGGTAGAGAAGGGGTAAGGAAGGAGACAGAGTTGTTGACTCGGTGATAGAAAGTGGCTTCTCGTTTTTGTTGCTAGGGGAGAGACGCGTGGCGTGCTATTGATCCGGAGGATGAGAACGCGCGTCCATCGGCTGTTCTGTAGTGTTTTCCATAAATATTACTCATACGATATATTCTCTAGCAATTAAGAATAATTAACTAAAATTTAGTATAAAAGTATGTTAATAACATAAGACATATAATTCAATAGAAAGAATTATCTTCTTTTAATTATTAAGAGATCGTCGCTTAGCTAAGAGATGACGTTTTTTCTTCTTTATTTTCTCTTTTTTCACTTTCTCTCCCCTAAGAAAAAAATCCAATACCTAAGAACATGAAAACATAATTGTGCAGAGTTATTGGTTTTCATAGTTTCTGAAATCAGTTTCCTACCTAATAATATGGAGAAATCAAATTAGAATTACTAGATAGCCACATGAGATCGTGGTAATAGTTTAATCGGTGGGCGGCACTTATGGAAAGGCATTTTGGTCCACCCAAATCTGGAACTGGACGGGAGTCCAAATCTAAAACAACAAAGTCCACTCTTATGCCCACTCTCACCTAGTGTGATCCAGCTCAAATCCACGGTTTGGTGCTTAATGTCCAAATCCATTCAAATCCAACCTGCCATAATATTGGATGTCCAAGGTCCAAATGGATCTTAAACACTAATGAGACCCCTAAGAATTGCAGAACACACTATGGGGAAAAGAGCCAAATATCTCAGAGGAGGATGGGTCGCCGTGTACGAGCGGCGCGGCTGAGGTCGCAAGCGAGCTGCAAGGACGGGGGTGGTCGCCGGCGAGTGCCTACCGGCGAGGCTAGGGTAGCCAGTGAGCTGAGAGGATGGGATTGTCGCCTGGAGGCGACACTTTGCCGGCGAGATGCAAGGATGGGATGGCCTCCTGCGAGCGGCGGGGCTGAGGTCCCAAGCGAGCTGCAAAGACAGGGGTGGGCGCCGGTGAGTGCCTACTGCGGGACTGGGGTAGCCAGCAAGCTGAGAGGATGGGATGGCCGCCGGGGAGCGGCACTTCGTCGACAAGATGCAAGGACGGGATGGCCTCCTGCGAGCGGTGGGGCTGAGGTCGCAAGCGAGTTGCAAGGACATGGGGGCGCCGGTGAGTGCCTACCGGCGGGGCTGGGGTAGTCAACGAGCTGAGAGGATGGGACGGCCACCGGGGAACGACACTTCGTAGGCGAGATGCAAGGACGGGATGGCCCTCCTGCGAGCGGAGGGGCTGAGGTCGCAAGAGAGCTGCAAGGACGGGAGTGGATGCCGGTGAGTGCCTACCGGCGGGGCTGGGGTAGCCAGCGAGCTGAGAGGATGGGATGGGCGCTGGGGAGTGACACTTCGTCGGCGAGATGCAAGGACGGGGTGGCCTCTTGCGAGCGGCGGGGCTGGGTCTCCAGCGAGTTGCGACGCTGGGTTGGCCACGGGGATGGGTCTCCGGCGAGCTGCGACGCTGGGCCGGCCTCTGTCGGGCAGAGAGGCGACCTACAAGGACGGGATGACCTCCCACGAGAGGCGGTGATGAGTCTCCGGTGGGGAGAGAGAGAGCATCATCGTTGAATTTATATGGGGAAGGAGAGAGCATGTCGTAGGGATGCACGAGACGTCGAGTGCATAGTAGACTATCCAAAGTTTAGATACAACCTGTCTCACGACGGTCTAAACCCAGCTCACGTTCCCTATTAGTCGGTGAACAATCCAACACTTGGTGAATTCTGCTTCACAATGATAGGAAGAGCCGACATCGAAGGATCAAAAAGCAACGTCGCTATGAATGCTTTTTTTTTGAAATTTAAAACCATCTATATTAGGCAAGCAAGCCGCCTCATTAAAAACCTTCCAGTCCCCTAAGGTGCCCTGGTAAGGAAAAGAGTGCGTAAAAAACTTGCTGCCGCAGTTAAATCAGGGATACATCGTTTGCTAAAGTGCTTACAAGAAAATCAGGCGGTTCATCATGCCAGTATACTGACTGGAACCCCTCAGAATTACTAGCTAGAAGATGTGCTGCTCTATTAGCCTCTCTATGACAGTGGGAGAAAAGCACCGAGGTAAAGCTGCGGCATAGCATGGTACACTCCTCATAGATCGCCACAGCTGCACCAAGGTGGGTTCCTCCATTGATCATCACCTCCATAACTTCCAAGCAATCAGAGTTGACCTCCAATCTATTGCAGCCCAATTGTCCTGCTAGAAGGAGACCATCCCGGAGTGCGTATGCTTCTGCAGATGCCGGGTCAGATACATGAGCTAGACCATGGCAAAACCCCGCAAGAAACACACCTTTATCATCACGAAGAATAGCCCCCGAGCTCCCTGTACCTGCGTCCAAAGAGAAACCCGCGTCGACATTTAACTTCACATAGTTTTCCTTGGGTTTAAGCCATCCCCCTCTCGGGATCGGATCCTTCTTTTTTGCCTTGGCGTAGTTTAGGGCTAAGACCGTTATCGCATGCGCAGAACGAGTGGATGTTTGCACTGGTTCCCCTCTTGTGGCTCGACGTCTTTCCCACCAAATATACCAAACAGCGACGGCCACCAACTCATTGCGTCCCACGTCCGGTATCAGAGGAGCTGTAGCAGTTGTATCACGAAGCAAAACCTCAAGCGTAGACTGTCCCTCGATTTCAACCTCACAGACCTCATTAATCTTATCCAACATACCAAGGTGTGACCATATTTCTCGCACTCGTGGACATCGGAAGAAAGCATGGCGGATACTCTCGCATTCCGATAGACACAGAGAGCAAGTGGAGCTCGGACGCATGTGCCTATTGGCCAATACACCATTGCAAGGGATCGCTCCATATAAAGACCTCCAACAGTGAATTTTTATTTTTGATGGAACGTTGGGAGACCAAAGGGTTTTCCATATAGGCAGCGATGAAGAAGTACTGTAATCACCTGTTCTTCTTAGTTTTATACCATGCTGATGCTCCCATTCCAAGTGGTAACATGATTTAACTGAAAACGTACCCGATTTTGTATGATGCCATCCAATAAAATCATCAAATCTACCAACTGCCAATGGGATGTTCAGAATACGATGGACATCAATAGGCCAAAAAAGCTCCCTAATTAACTCCTCATCCCAAGTACCACTGTCCGAATCAATAAGCTCTGAAACATTAGTAAGAACAATATTGCCTCCTCTTGTAATTATCCTTCTGTTCGGACTAGAGGGAATCCACGGGTCTTCCCAAATTCTGGTGGTAGAACCGTCCCCAATCCTCCAAATATATCCTCTTTTAAAAGATTGTATACCAGCCCATATACTCTGCCATGTGAAAGAACTCCCCTTCTTAAGAGAACAATTAACAATATCACCTGTGGGGAAGTACTTCGCTTTTAACACTCTAGCACAAAGAGACTCTGGATTCGATATTAATCTCCAACATTGTTTCGCAAGCATAGCAAGGTTGAAACTCTGTAGGTCTCTAAAACCCATACCACCACGTCGCTATGAATGCTTGGCTGCCACAAGTCCATCCAATTCTATTGGACCTTAGGTCCGGCTGAAGTCTAAGTCCAATGTAGCCCAGCCCAATTAGATTCAACCTACATTAGGTCCAAAGTCCATGGATAAGATCTCGTTTTAGATTTGGATCCACCAGAAAAAGTCGGTCGAAAAATGTGATGAAACCTAGTGTCGGAAGAAAAAAAAAATACACCAAAAAAAATTAAGTGAAATAAATACACACCAAGTTTAATATAGGGAAAAAGAATTCAAGTATCAAATAAAAACTTTAATCGGTGTCAAGAGTAGAAAACACTACCGGCCCACGCCTGCGGATGGCACCCACCGGATTCGGGGCCGGGTCGGCGCCCCCCATACCCGCCCCATCTAACTTGTCGGGTCTCATTTTTTACCATACCCACGACCCTACCGGGTCCGGGGCCCCAACGGGTACCCATTTAAGGAACGACGACGACACATGTGGGCAATAAAACAATGAATATTGGAATGATGTTGGTGGGAATAGACACGTGTGTACGTGTGTTATCTTCGGGACACCAAATTTCAACGCTTCCATGTGATGTGTGTGGTTTGTGTTTCATAACTCGTGGACGTGTGGCTAGGCATAACATCATTAGGGATATGATTAGGACTTAGAGCGGGTCTGCGGGTATGCGGGTACGGGTTTGCCACCCCCATACCCGCCCCATTAGACCTGGCGGGTCGAATATTTTATCAAACCCTCCCCATTTAAAGCGGGTACCCGTCGGGTTTTCGGGTTTCGGGGCCCATTGCCATCGCCTTTACCGGGTCATCCTATCGGTGGAGACAAAACAAATCGCACGGCCTTGGATAGCCACCAAATTAAACGACGAGCGTTACCCACCGGCCACCGCCCACGGAAGGCAGCGTCCGCCCACGCGTCGCGTCGGAAACTCGCGGAAGCCTCCAGAGCGCGCCACCTGAACCCCTTTCATCCGCCTACTCTTCTTCCACACTTCCACCGCTTCCATTCCACTTCCATCCACCGATCCAAATCATCAAAACCTCTCAGCCCCCTAGCTTAGAACCAGCGATATCCATGGAGAAGAAGGACCTGCTAGGCGTCCGGACCAAGCCGGTGCCGGCAAAACGCCGGCGCAAGGCGGCAGCTGCTGCTGGTGCTGGCGGCGGCCGGGGGCTTGCTAAGGCCATCGCCGACTATCTTGCCTCCGACTCCTACATGTACGCCCCGCTAGTCTCCGATCCTCAGCCGCAGCCGACTCCACCGCAAGCTGCAACAGCTTCTTCTCCTGGTGGGTTGTCGTTTCCTCATTTATAATCCTTGCTGCAACTTATATTGTAGGGACTGCTGCAACTGATAGTTTCTTTCAGACAAATGCTATTGTGGCCCCGGTTTACTTAAAGAACTCGAGGCTGGGCGCAATTTGACCGCTTAATTCAAGTTTCCTAAGCAGCAACTGCTTTAGCATTATTTAGCACAACATGAGCAAAACATGTCCTTTAACTCATTCAACGTAACTTCTCTGCTTAGATTCCTTCTAAATTTAAACAACCCCATCCTTATGTACCCACCAACCAAAGTACCAAACTGTTACAGCTGAAAGTAAGATTATACTGCAATCTTGGAAACTCTTGTACATGCATCAAATCTATTACCTTCACTTCCAAATTAAGTGACGCAGATTTAGTCCGTGTCACTTAATTTGGAACGGACTTTACCAGCAATGTTTCTACAAGTCTCATAATTGTTTTCCGTACCATTCCAACAGTACTTTCGAAGCGCAACTTCCTGCCATAAGGCTTGGCCATTTTCTAATTTCCATAACTACTTACGCAAGAGGTAAATATCCATAATCTCCAAATCTACTACACCAAGCCCACCCTGATAAATTAGTTGACAAACAGTTGACCAATCGACTAAGTTAATTGGTAGCAAGACTGAGATGGTTTTTGTTAGTCGTAGTAATGGATTTCAAACTTAACATGCTTCCAGTAACATAGTAGAATGGTGGTATATATATGCCCCTTAATTCCAGTCCACCTTAGTCATGGAAGGTGCTTACCTCACAAAATCTTGTTGTGCAGAGAAAGAAGTATATCTGGTTCAAAAATATAGAGGCTCTTGGCAAGGCTCATACGCTGCCTGCTAGAAGCATTACACGTGGAGATGTTGGAGCTGTTGATGGAGCTGTAGTTTTCTAGCATAAGATTTAAGCTTTAGCGATATGATGTTGTTTTATTCTCCGCTCGGTTAATGCTTCTCTTGACAATTACCTTTGTTCTGGGGCTGCTGTCTCCGAGAAAGGCTAACAAGTTAATCTGGGGAGCATATGTAACTATCTGTACCTTGTATCGTATCTTCACTAATGCATCCAGACCTCCCAGTCTGTCCTCTATCTGTGCTCGGTCTGCTACTTTGCAGTATCTTTGGTTGATTGCACTAATTTTTACGGATTATGGTACAACATTCTTACTTTCAGTTGTTGGTACTGTACTTATTTTGCCTATCTTTGCTGTGTGAAAAGTGTCACTGCATTCCTGACTATATACTTATTTTCAGTTGTTGGTACTGTACTTATTTTGCCTACCTTTGCTGCGTGAAAAGTGTCACGGCATTCCTGACTATATACTTACTTTCAGTTGTTGGTACTGTACTTATTTTGCCTATCTTTGCGAGAAAATTGCAGATAACACCACTCTTTGGTAGCAAAGTTGCACAAAACACAGAAATAAAAACCTTTTACAGCTAGCTCCAGTTTTTCGCCTAATAAGTTGCAGCTAACCCAAATCATTGATTTGATTTAGAATTTTAGCATGTATATGACATGTGTGTTATGACGGGTCTAGATACTATCTACATTCGTATCATTGATTTAGAAATTTAGCATGTATATGGCATGTGTATTATGACCGGTCTATATATTATTTATTACATTTGTATGCCTTGGTTAATACTAAAATATTTTGTACTTAATCCGCTCTATAATGTAAGCCTTTTTAGCATTTTTGGTACTTAATCCGTTCCACAATGTAAGCCTGTTGTTTAGTGAATATAATTGTCGTATCACTATAACTCGGTACTTCGAAAGAAAATTGAATTTGTATTTTTCGTTCTAAAAAATCGAAAGAAAATTGAATTTGTATTTTTTCGTTTTGAAAAAAAAAAGATCTCAGGTGGTGATAATATCAAGATCTCGACTGTGTGGATCCCACTTTCGCATCCCTATTCCCAACTGTGCTCAGCACAGACGTGGGGCAACTATTTTGCTGCAGCGTCAGCCTTGGTTATCATAAAACGAGGCACGGATCATACAGAACAACAGATCATCAGCCACTTGGTCGAGCAATTCGAACCAACCAACTCCTTCCAGACTAAGGTCGAAAATTCGACATATCATTCGCTTTATCCAGCCTCATTCATTGTCAGTCAAATTTCAGAGTTTCCAACTACAACGCATTTTCCATCTTCTGTAACAAGGTATAAAACGAACAAAGGGGAACGAACGAACAGATCCTAAGAGAATTCGAACAGCATCCAGCAGAGCATCAGGTTGATTGAGATCGACAAGGGGACTGCACAGCGAGCCGGCCACATTTTTCTTTTGAGTATATATGTCGTCGACTGGGAAGCGGATCCTTCATCTTTGGAGGAGCTCTCTTCCCACAGGGCACCGCACAACCCTCCCGATGAATCGGGAGATCGCCGGGTTCAAGACTTTGGCCGCCCATAGGATATCACCATCACGTAGTCTCCGCCGGAGGAGCCTACCGTCGTCTGCAGAGGGCGCTCTGGGCCGACCCGCAGCCACCTGTCCATCAGGTTGCGCACAGGTTGTGCAGGGTTCACTGACTGCCCACAGCAGCTTATTTCTACCTGTAAAACACCAAGATCAGGCACTGTTCAGACAAGCTCCTGCATACAGTTCTCAACTCAAGAAGAGTATCTAAGCATGCCACTGTCATTCGTTCTGTGATGCAATGCAACTGTGCCCTCCTATTGAGTTTGATGGATAGCTGGCAGCAGATAAGTTTTCTACATCTACTTCTAAGATGATAGTAACTTTTACTAGTACTAACGTGTGTTCTTCTACACAACGTGCTTGTAGCTATCGATAGTTAAGCACATGGAAGAAAATAACATGAGAACACCGCAACTGCAAGGTAAAAGCCTAACCTCAGACTCGCTTCGAAGACCAAGCTTCTGCATTATGTACCTTTGGATGGACGACGCAGGTATACTTCCATCCCTATAATTAGAAAATGCGCATTAGACACAACTGGAACAACTAAAAAATATTTAGCTGCGAAATAACAAAAACAACTGATGATCACAACAATAGAAATGCAAGTGAAAGAAACTATAAGGAGGGACCAAGTTCACAATCAAGATATGTATTTTCTATTTTACTTTATTTTATTTATCGAGTACTGAGAAATTTAGCTGTATTTGCTGAAGATAATTTTGAAGTCCACTTGACTCCCCACATCCAAGTTACTTGCACATTGTACAAATGGACTAAAGTAATCAGGGGGTGGCAAAGAACAATTGAACATACTAAGCTCCTTCAGGTGCACACAGAACTAGGAAAAATCCAAGCTAAGTAATTACACCGTTTTAAAAAAACCTACGTAATTAGCCAAATTAAAATTGGAAACAACTAGATTTGCAAATGCATGCACATCTTCATGGTATCATCGGCTAGGACCATGCCATAGCATATCTGAACATAGTTTCCACCCATTCAAGTTCTTAATGAACGTCTTTTTTCCTTAGATTTTCCTACTTTCATGCTTTTCCATAGCAAACATATCGTAACAGTTCAAATACCTCAATGACAAGAACATACTTTTAAAACATAGATTTAGGGAACTTTTGAGATAGATAAGAAATATCCGTACATCTGTACCAGAGAAGAACAGGAGCTTACTTTATTCTCAAATAATGGGCAGGTATCTGTGGCAAGGGTGGGTTACCTTTCCTGAAAACATTTTGATGACAGAAGATTAAGGGAGAGGCAGACACACCAAAGAAATTAATTTGACTGAATTGAAGATAGTTGATACTATAAGCACGACTTACTGCTCAAACGAGGCAATCAATGAGAACCATATGGGGTTTATTGTCCTACTGTTCTGGGCCTTCTGGCTGGCTGCAGCAATAGATGCTGCACTCTTGGCCCGGCCAGGCCCTTTCTTTTTAAGCATTACCGACAAAGGAACATCTTTCTTGTCATCTTGAAGTTTGGACTTCCGTAGATGCTCCCCAGACTTTTCTCGGCTAGCATGCTCACTACTAGGGGATCCATTGGGTGGATCTGCCTTAACAGCTGGAATATGTGGACTTGACCTGAAGGACTTTGTTTTGCTTGCAGCGTCTACAAGACAATTTAAAGGTTTCCAGAGCTCTGCCTTATCCGAGTCCTTATCATCACCTGATTTATCTTTATTAGAGTGACGACTTGATGTTTCTGCAGTCGATGATGCCTGCAAATAATATCGAGAAATCAATGCTACTGATGGCATGAATTCTTCCAGTAATTAGTTTGAATGTGATATACACATACATGCATAATTTACATGTAGCTAATGAAAAACGTCAAACTGCAAAGTAAAGATGTAACAGTAAATGATTCAGTCAGAATGCTACAGCTGTTTTTACCTTTCTTCTTGTTTGAGGCACTTTGCTCAAGCTATCTAGCAAGCTTATATTATCTGCATGCTTATTGGCACTACCATTATCCTTTTCTACAGGCTCAAGGATAGGACCAAGGCCACGTAATGCAGCGGCAGCCTTCCTAGTAACTGCTCTTGTTCGGCGCCCTGTCAAACCCGTTGTTACTCGAGGTGTATCAACCACCAATGAAGAGATGGACCTCTCTTTCCTTTTAGGCAGCGTAATGGGAGATTCAACTTTAGCGTCAATCTTTGTTCTTCTCAATGGAAATATTTTCGACCTCACGTCTTGTTTATTGTGATCGGCTCTGAAATCAAGAACCAGAAATGAGTAGAAGAAAAGCACAATTTTACGAGGTAAAGAAAATTCACCAAGAAATGCCAATTAAGAAGAGCTACATGACAGTTTTCTTAACAGAAGCAAAACCAAAAAGATAGCTTAACCAAACAGCACTTGCATTTCAGACGAAAACAATTCTGTAATAAAGGCACAGAGTTAAGTCTTGCCCACTGTACAGACACGTATAAAAGGCTTTCTCCATGAACACAAATGATTGACAGAAAAATCTTGAAACGGAGGCACAATGCCAGCAAAGTTTTGGTACTAGTGAGGTCGAAATGGTGTCAAGTGACAATTGAATACACAAAATGCTGTCAGATAAGAAAGAACACTGTAGGTCAACTGCAGATAAATATTTTTATGCAAGGGATTCTTATATTAAGCTTAGTGGAATATTTTGTTCCACAGTTCATAGCCGTGGTAGGAATCTCAGAGAGAAGTATATTTATTACTGCATATAAGATAGTTTATCCAATTGTGGCTGTAATGTTCACTGGTGTGTAACAATCTGAGAAGGATGATCCTATTACGCAGGAGTAACATAGCAATATATTCCAGCTTGTTCAGAAAGCTGGATAAGCCCAATGTACTACAGATTTTCCATTTTTGTATGCTTCTACTGTTATACATTCAACCTGTAGTTCGGTGCAACTATCTGCTATGATGATTTAAGCTCAAAGTTTGAGTCTGACATTATCTAATGGAAATATATTCTAACAGTAAGAAATCAAGGAAACTTAGCTGTGAAGTAAAAGAAATAAAGCACATAAACGTGTATTTTGGCAGTAAAATATATATAAGAAAATTTGGCAACGCAAACATTCTGTAGTAGAACAAACATGTAACTCCCCTCTTCCCCCAAAACATGTAAGGTCATGAGAAGAATACCTAAGCTTCTCAATTGGAGCGCAGCCAAGATCAATTTTACATACTGGACAGTAGTCTAACTCCTCATCATTAAGCTTCTTATAGATACACTTTCTACAAACTGCATAATGCCAAGAAAGAAGTTCAAAATTAGTGAGGACTCAAGATATGTGGATCTCATAGCATGAAAAGACTGGCATAAGAAAATGCGCTTAATTTAAAATGGCAACTAAGGAAACTGCCACATGAATACTCCTTTCTGTGGGAAACACAAAAAATGCTCTGAAGTGTGTGTATATCATGGAAAGAAAATCATGCATGCAAATGCATGAAAACCTGACTCTAGCATCAGCCATATAGCATAAAATCCCTGAGAACTACTACAATTAAACAAAGGAGCTCAATCGACAATAAATCACATCAACAATGTTTTCATACCCAAAAATCAGATGGAATCATAGAAGAAATACTATTAACTTGAAACTTTACCAAATTTCATATATCCTGCAGATCTAAGAAAAGCAACATGATGTGCATGTTTTCAGAAAAAAAAATCAGTATAAATGGAGATAATAATTCTATAAACCAATTGGAACTGTTATTTACTTGACATGCACACATGCCAGTCCTAAAACAAGAAAAAAAAAACAATAACAAACTAAGAATATATGTGTGCAATTGGTCAAACCACCTATCTTGCTTCCCAATTACCAAAATGCCATAATAAAGTAACTACCAGATATATCAAAAAGGGTGTCTTTGAAGAAGCTTATTTTAGGACAAAGCTACACTTGGCTAAATAAAACGGTGAGTAGCCATAAGAGATGATCACAGTATCACACCCCAACTAAAATCAGGTAAAAGGAAACTGTGCAGCACTGGACATGACTATGTGAGAGATCAGGTTCATGCAGCATTTTACAATTAGGATTAAATCTTAAATCGCCTGCCCAGAAACACCAATTCCATTCCTAACATATTCACAAACGCCATAAACAAATCAAAATTCACAATATATCAAGGGCACACACGACATGAACAACTACACCCACCTGATTTATACATGCAGAGTAATTTAGATGGCATGCAAATATTTACACAACAATGATTCCACGTTGAGGACCCAAAAGCTATGTGTACTGTTCCACCAATTACAGGCCAACATTGCAAGAACCCCACGTGCAAAGCAAAAACAAGCATTGCAATCTCTTGCAGCATCAATATCAATCATGAACTCGAGCTAGATGCTAATTTCAGAACAAAGCACTGCAAGTTTTTCATACAACATCATGAATAGTAGCACTAGAGAACTGAACAACTATCTAAACAAGATTGCAGGCATGAAAGCAGCCGACAGAGTTGCACAGAGATCACAAATCTACGTAAATCCATCCACTGCACCGCAGATTGAATCTAGAAGCATGGAAGTTACCAAACGCATGAACACGAGGAACGAGGCCCCCGAGATTGACGCGGAATCAAGAGGCGGACCCGCGACACGAGTACCACGCAGGATTCGAGAAAGGCAAGAACGATGGACAATGCAAGAACCATGTAGGGGATGGCAATACGACATCCCCGGATCACGGAACGTCCAGCTCGACGCAACCGAAACCGACGTCGCCGGCGGCCGAATCCGGAGTCCCAAGAACCAAGAACGCGAGGAATCGCCTCCGCAATGCTCTGTACAGCGAAAATCTTCGTAGAGATTGGAAAGTTCGGTGCTACCGGAGTACATGGCTGCGGCGGCGGAGCAGGGGTACTCACATGTGTGGAGGCACTCGGAGATGGTGGTGGCGTCGCGGAGCAGGCGGTCGCAGATTGGGCACGTCATGCAGCTCGCGAGCAGGTTCCGCTTGACCATCACCACCCCGCTCCCCTCCGGCGCGCGCTGCCGCCGCGGCCGCCCCCGCCCCCGCTTCGCTGGCTTCTCCGGCTCCGCCTCCATCGGCTTCACCGCATCCTCCTTCGCCTGCTCCCCGTCAGCCTCCTCCACCATCTCCGCCCCAGCCACCGCCGCCGCCGCCGCCAGCGGCGTGTTCTCCGGCGGGACCGGCGATGCGGGCCCGCTCTGCATGGTGTGGGTCCTCCCCGCCCGGCTAGCTCCGCATGCTGCGGAGGCGCAAAGGCCGGGGCTTCCTACCCGCCGCCTCTCCCCTGAGCGTTGAAATGGGAGGAGAGATCGAAGACGAGGAGGACGCCGACGAGCAGGAGGAGAAGGGAGTTGAATATGCGACAGAGAGGGCGAAAATAAAGTATATTTGCGTATTTATCGAGGGAAGGCCTAGAAAGGAAGGACGGATGGAGAAGGCAAAGGGGCTATTGCGTTGGTTTTATTTTGGTTTGCATCTTCTTTTTATGCTTTTCATTTGTTTTGGTTTCCTATTCCTTTTGTTGGGCATTGCAAAACAATGTGTATACACATATTTGTATCACAAAGATATACATGATATATCCCTGACAATGCAAATAGATTGTATCATGGTAATCTTTCGAGCATCACGCGTTAGGCGCATGCATACGGAGGTGGATACGACAAATCTTTTTGTATATTTTGTGTCACGAAATTTCCGGAACCTGTAACGGATACTTTAATATGTTTAATTTGCTTCCACGGTAAATGAATGGTTGGTAGTTATCGTTTCCTCTCATCAATAATAACTCTGCAAGCATATATGGTTGACTAGACCTACGGCGATCCTTTTGTGTGGTGTGGCAAAAGCAAATTTTACGTCCATAAGTTACTAATGTTCTAATATATGGGCATCAAAATCCGTATTTAAGTATTTTATACGGAAATTATATTGTCATCTCTGTGTATCTATTGTGTTCTTTCTCTTATATATTATAAATATTGCAAATCTTTCGAGTCAGTAATAGAGGGTTAAAAAGGTAGGTATGTATTATAGTATAAACCCGATGGATGCCAGCTACGATTTTGTCTTACCGGTGGCATCGTCTGTACGCAAGTCAGAATTTATTGGCCACGTCATGGTGATCTTCTGGGCTGCAATAATTCGGTACGACGTGTCCTATTATGGCTAACAACGTTTTGGGCGTGTTAAATAGTTGCTATTGTATTTATATCTTCCATTTTAATTTGTATGATTATACTTTGCTCGTACATTCTTGTCATCCTTGCCTAGCAGCAGTTTGTGTAGTTGATTTCTTGCTAGATTTTTTTTCGAGGATTTTAACTACGTAGTAGGGTTTGAGATCATATATGTTGTTAGAGATGGTCTTGATCTAGATATGCGTACAAACAATATAAAGTTTACAAAATAAATATGATGTCTACTACACACTTATGTAATTGTAGACTTTGTTGGGCTTCCAAGCTTTTTTTATAAAGTGGATGACCCAAAGTTTATCGAACAACAGAAGGTGTTGGTCGAAAATTATCCCTCTCAAACAACTTTGCAGACGAGATTACAAGAATTTTTTGTGTCCCCAACACACATAATACACTTGGTAGTTGTATATGTGCACTAGTTCGGCGAAGAAAAAAAATGATAAAAGTCGGGTAATATGGATGGTAAAATCAAATTTTGTAATTTGTAATAAAAATACATCGTAGAAATTAATAAAACTGAAATTAAATGGTGTTTCGATGCATGAAAACAAGGCATCGTTCATTCTTTCACCAGTGACAACTCTCAACAACATTAACATAGTAAACACATGATTGAACCCTAAAAAAATATTAGGAAAAGATCACTCCCAAATTTACTCTTTCCATGGATCATAACCGGATGAGACATACGTACAGCTACAAAAGCACAAAGTTCATGTTTCTAATCTTATAGGACAACCCCACATTGTCACCTTAGTCATCCAAAGATCATACTAAACAAACACCTCATGATTATTCTCTCTCCAATATATCCATACACTACCCACACTGTCACTTTGGTACTAAGAAAATTATACTAAACATGCATGAAGTGATCTCATGATTGCAACACGATGAATCCAACAAATATATTGAATTGTATTGAGGTAACTAGAAGGATACCCCCCGCGTTGTCGGGGATCACTCCAGAAATTACATTGTATTGTAAATAAAAGTTTATAAGAGATGTGAGACATTATTTTTTCTAATGAATATGCAAAATTCAATTGATCATAGTATATATATTTTAAATTATTAATATGGATGATTGGGTGGTTTAAGAAATGAATGATGTTTAGCTTACATCTAGTGATTAATAAATATAAGTGGATATGACATTGACAATTGATTGGCTAGGAGAATAGATGATGTGGGTAGCTTGTATGTTGAGATAGAAAAATCATTAATGCATGTTAGTGGAGTTTTGCTTTATAAGAAGTATAGATAGATATTTCAGGCATCACGCCTTGGGCGCATGCATGCGGAGGTGGATACGGAAATTCTTATTTTTACTTTGTTCCACAAAATTTCTGGAACCTGTAATGGATAATTTAAGACGTTTAATTTGCTTCCACGGTAAATGGATGGTAGACAATTCCATTTTCTCTCATCAATAATAACATGCATGCCAATTCCATTTTCTCTCATCAATAATAACATGCATGCATATATGATTGAACATACTCATGGTGATACTTTTTGTGTGGCGTGAAAAAAGCAAATTTTACATTCATATGAGTTATTAATGTCCTAATATATGGGCATCAAATCCATATTTAAGTATTTTAATACCTCATCTTTGTGTATATATTTTTATTCTTTATCTCATATACTATAAATATTTCAAATCTTTCGAGAGCCAACAATAGAGGGTTAAAATGGCAGGTATATATAGTCACGGAAACTCGTTGGTTGCCAGCTATGATTTTGTCTTATCGATGGCCTAGTCTGTACGCAAGTCAGAATTTATTGGCCACGTCATGGTGACAATATAAGTTGCTATGATCTAGTACAACACGTCATATTATGGACTACAACATTTTGGTCGTATTAATTAGTTTCCGTTGAATTTATATCTTCCTTATACTCCCTCCGTTTCATAATATAAGACGTTTTAGGCATTTCACATGTTGTCTAGATTCGCACTAAAATGAGTGTACATATACACTAAAACATGTCTAGATACATGTATGTATGTGTGAATGTAGAAATTGTCTAAAAAATCTTATATTATGGAACATAGGGGGTACGTTGCATGTATATCTTCTCATCCTTGCCTGGCAGCATTTGTGTAATTGATTTGTTGCTAGATTTTCTTTCGGGATTTCTTATTAGGTAGTAGGTTTTGAGATCATACATGTTGTTAGAGAACAATATGAAGTTTACAAAATACAATCTGATGTTTACTACTGTACACACTTTTATAAGTGTTGGGCCTCCAAGAGATTTATTCTGAAGTGGGTGATCGAAAGTTCAGCGAGCCACGAGAGGTGTTGGTTGAAAATTATCCCTCTCAAACAACCCTGCAATCAAGATACAAGAAGTTTCTTGTGTACCCAAGACACATAATACATTTGGGAGTTGTATAGGTGCACTGCTTCAGCGAAAACATGATAAAAGACATGTAATATGGATGGTAAAAGTAATATTTTATAATTTGTAATAAAAAAGCAGCAAGGTAGAAATTAATAAAACCGAAATTAAATGGTGTTCCAATTCTTAAAAACAAGTCCTAGGTTCATACTTTCACTAGTGATAACTCTCAAGAAAATTAACATAATAAACACATGATAAAACCCTCCAAAAGTACTAGGTAAAGATCACTCCCAAGCTCACTCTTTTCATGGATAAAAATTGGATGAGACATAGATACAACAAGAAAACCACACCTTCAATTTCATATTTCTAATCTAATAGGACAACCCCACACTATAACCTTGGGCATACAAAGATCGTACTAAACAAACACCTCATGATTATGATGCGTCCAATATATCCATACGGTACACATATTGTCACCTTGGTACTAAGGAAATTATACTAAACATGCGTCAAGTAATCTCATGATTCCAACACGATCAATCCAACAAAGAGCAACCTCATATACAGAGAACGATCAAATCCAATACATAAGGAACAAAGGGGAAACCATCATATAATTCAACTCATTAACATAGATCATGATCACAATCAAGATCACATAATGAGGCGAGATATAAATGTTGGATGTATGCCCAAAAAGGCAATAATATTTATACATCTGTTTCAGAATTATGATTCATATTACTATGCTATAACTGACGTGGTTCCTGAATATGAGATTCAGAGGAAAACTCATGCTCACTTGTAGTATCATCAACACAAAAAACAACCATAGTCTTGCCTTTTATGACTAATTCATTGGATGTTTGATGACTATGTTTTCCTAATCATCGACATTGTTTTTGTCAACATCAATGAATAGCATATTTTTGGAAGAGAACAATATGGCTGGGTATTCCCTAAGTAGATTGATATGCTAAGAGATTCCACTAAGACATCTTTGTCCTTAGAATCATATCACAACACAGTTATTTCACAATGCATCCTTTGACCATGAGGTTATCCTGATGACATATTCTCGAGGTTTTACTTTGGTGCTATCAAGGTCACACCGTAAACTAAGTGAACATAAAGTTAGTTACTGGGTAATTCTAAAGAATTATGTTATCTTGACGGTCTGAGATGGGAATTACTCCTCTATAAAAGGAGAGATACATATGTGGGCCCACTCCGTATTCTTGGTATCCATAAGTTCTGCAGACAATGCATGATGATGATACATCATGCGGGATATCATAATACAGTAATGAAAAAGAGGAAACTTACCGGATAACGAGACAAGACAAAAGTATAGTGAACCAGAGATTGTTTCAAAGTCCATACCAGAATTAGTCTCGGGTAAGTTCGGTATCGTGAGTAATGGGAGATTTGTATAATAACCAACATGTTCATAAGTTCCTTCGTTTAGTATGCGGGATCCAATATGGGTGTCCATGACCCTGCTATTTCTTATTAAAAAGGAAAGAGTTTCCTGTTTCATGTCCAC